>JAABKJ010001491.1:0-30480 GCA_011634705.1 Andricus grossulariae
TTAGTACCTATTTTTATCGTAATATTTAGAGTTGCGGTTAGCCACAGGGGAAATACCCATTAGAATTTTCTTATTTTATGACTTGTCTCCTTAGAGAGAGAAAGATAGCAGAGAGAAGAAAGGTATCTAGAAAGCAAGGCTTGCCCTGTAAAATTAAAAGAGTCTGTTTGTAGTATATGATTTTCATTCCTAATATAAAATCTTTGATTATTGCATTGCCTCAGGAATTTATTCCTAACAAAATAGCTTAGGATTTAGAAGCTATCTGTAAAAATGGTTTAGCCAGGATTTAAGAATAAAACTCGAGCAACCCGAAGATGACAGCTTTGTGCATCCATCTCACAAGTGCCTTTGCATGTTTTCAGCGCGCGCGTATAATTTTGAGGCCACGAACTAGTGCGACCGGAGCCGAAAATTCGATCACGAATATAGTTCTTTCCTTGAAGTCCTCGAGAACGATGTCAGGTTTTGAGTTTGCAATGGGCACTGCTGTCTGAAAATCGTAATTCCAGAAAATTTGGCACTTCTCGTTTTCGACAAATGACTCAATCTCCCTTGGAGCCATCTAGATGAAGTAATGCACTTTACTCACTTCTGGTGTTAAAATTTAGGTCGAGAGTCTCGTCCGCCTCCTCTGCGGCTTTGTAAAGAAACGATTGTAATATAACTATTATCATAAACGGGAAATCGGTACGACCCTGGAATAAAAGCTCGCGGTGCCAAACCCGAAACCAGGCGGAACCCCCCGAAGGGCCCCGAGTTCCCATTCAGTCTCGTCCCGTAACCGATCATCAGCCGACTCCTAGGAAACCACCTCACGACGCCGATCTTCTGCCGGCAATAAATGTCATTATCTTTTGAACATTCGAGGTTTTATTTTGTCTCTACCCTTTTCTCGGTTTTGCACTTCCCATTTCCCCTTAGGCATTACCACGTAATACCTGGCGCCCAACCTAAAAATCCCACACTTTCCTTTCTTAGAAAATCCTACAAACCTGCCGAGAAAAAGAAGATACAAATTTAGAATGCAAAACCAAACTCCGAAATCAAATTAGACTCTACATTTAACTCTTACTCTGAACTTGAATCTATTCACATTTTGTATGCCATTGATTCCTCTTGCCTTGCCAGATTTACAATTTATCTCTTAATCTATACATGACGATTTATGATATTTATGAAATGTTTAATATTTGCCAATGAAAAGTTATTTGCATGCCTTGCCTTATATATATGACTATGATTTTTGATACGATTGTGTATATATGAATTTCTATGTGCCCATTAACATTTATATTGCCATATTTGTGCCTATGATTTGTTATTGAAAGTGACATATTTCGCCGTGTTTGATAACGCCATATATATGTAAATATTAGCTTATATTCGCGTATCTTAATTCAGATAAAACGAATTACGAAAATATAAAACCATTGTATATATCAAGCGCCGAACGAAACAAGTCGTTCAAACGCGCAAACAAGTTCGCACGTGCAGCAAGCAATACCCGCGAGTCGCGGCCAGGTCACGCGACGTATCTTGTAAACAAAGGGTCCTATGAAGAAAATAAGCATATTTTCGAACTCTGGAATCAATTAAATATCACATTAAAATTTTAATTAAAATTTTCAAGTGAACCGGGAATTTTAAGTTAAGATCCCTCATCGGAAAAATATGTACAATGTGTCCCACCAAAAATAATTTAAACCTAACTTGATAAATGAAACTCAGGTCAGGTACGGTTAAAAAAATTATGGATAACCCCACCAAAACATAATGCGATCACAACACTTTGGACTTGGAAGGTGGTGCTGCACTTCCAATCCAAAATATTAATTCAGATAAGGCCACAACGAGACCAATAACCGAAATTATGGTCCCACAGTCACCCAAAACACGGGCGCTACCCCTAAAATAATAAATGGGTCATTAGGTCGCGGTAGAGGTTTCATCAGGAAAAACGTAGAAACCAAAATGAGAAATATACTTAACAAGGGCAGAATAACCCAACCAACAACTACAGACCTTAACACAAAATCGAAACAGAACCGTTGACCCCTCTGACAATGCACTCTTTTGTGATCATGAAGATCTACCAAACCTAAATGGACCGTACCCCAAAAACAAAATAAGATCAGAAAAAAAACAACGAAACATTCTAATGCGATTCATTCCTTGATAATAACACACGGTTCATTTTAGAAACCGACGAACTTTTAGAAAGCGTAGAGTTTAGCGAATTTATGAATCAACAAAAAGAAAGATTCTTTAAAGAAAGGGAAAAAAGTGAAAATAATTTAGACATTACACTAGATACGCCGTCAAATAGCTCATTTGAACATAGAAAGAAAATAATCGAACCAAATGTCGGGAAAAATAGAAATGTATCTCATAACAGATATTCCGTCCAATTTGAATTAAGAGAAAATTCACAAGAACCTCTTCAACTTCCATACAATAATATTGAAAACCGTAGCAGATTAAGAAATAACAATTTAAAATTACAAAACTCCTATGACAGCGAACCTTTAGAAGACAGAAACAAATCAAATCAAAACAGAACACGTAGACTCTCGACAACAACTAACAGGTCAAACAGACGTTCTTGAATTCACATAAATAACCCAGACACAGATTACGAAGCCGACAATCAATTGAATAACAAAACGATTCCAGCTACGTATTTTCCTTTCAGCATGATACAGACGCCGTTTCAAATCATAAGTAATTGGCTAATCAAATTCCGAAATAATCAAAGCGATAGTCCAGCGCATTTTCTTGAAGAATTAAACAGATTTAAAAGGGGATACAGAATAAACCACCTCATCATCTTAGAAAATTTAGACGCACTACTGATCGAAGATGCGAAAGATTGGTGCGAAACAAGTGAGAATTCCTGGAGATGTTTATCTGATTTTTTTGAAGATTTTAAAAACGCTTACATCGACGAAAGATTTTCTGAGGAAATTAGGCGAAAAGTTAAATTTTGCAATTACAAAAGAACACAAGACATTCACTCTTACCTAACAGAAATTGAAAAACTCTCTACTAAACTCTACTCTAGAAAAAACTTTGAATGGGAATTACGCAGAACTTACATAAACCTTCGCATCGAATACAAGATCTACATTAAAAGGAACGATTTTGAAACATTTAAGCAATTAGAGGACTAAGGCAAAGAATAGGAAACTGAACTAGCCAAAATTACCAGGGTAGGAAACAATACAAAACTCGATTTCCATTTTCACCATTTGGATCTCCATTCCAACCTTTCCCGAACCAATATCAACAACATTTCAGACCTAACTCTAGATCTAGATTCCCATCTGGTTTCCAATCAAATTTTCAACCTAGAGTCCAACCGAAGTATCAACCTAGATTCCAGAATGATAGACCAAGATATCCAATCAACCCTTGTAACCAAATGTTACCAATGTTTAATCAAATGTCATCAGGGCAAAATCAAGGTCAAAGTAACGCAATGATCAAATTCCGCACAGAAAAAGCATAGAACAATTTAGGAATTAATAACAAACAAAATTCCCGAAAATAAAATTACGGAAATGAAAATTGAAAATCAGATAACAGTAATAATAAAGACTCACAAGACAGGACAAGTTCGAACTCAGACAAAAAACAGGACTCAAATACAAAAACGAATGAGAACACAAATAGTTTCAACTGTTATCATTGTGATATAGCGGGACATTTTAAAAGAGAATGCCCATATTATGTATAATACCAGGGAAACTGGAGGAGCGGGCATTAGAAACACAAATAGTACAACCTAATACCGGAACGCCCGAATTTTTAAATTCGGATAAAGCTGAAACAACGGAAACACGTTTTCATCTAATGACGAAATTCGAAGGTAATTATTTTGAATTTTAGTAGACACTGGTGCCACAAATTCGTACGCTGGCAGGGAATTGTTGGAAAAGATTCAGAATTCCAAATTTTCCATTTTTAAACCCGTCTCGCGAAAATTAATAGTCGCGAAGGGCGAAACGGTCGACATAATTGGGCAAGTAGTAATCCCAATTAAAGTCGGTAAACAGACAAAACATGTTATGTTCAGGTTAATATCAAAATTAAATTCTGTAGGCATTTTAGGCACGGACATGCTAAAGACACTACGAATGACCCTAAATTATGACTCTGAAACTTGGTGTTTACCAAGGAGTCCACCCACTTATTATCCAATGAAAGCTTAACCAAACTCAATACCCCTCCCCATAACTGAGAATAAAACTAAACCTAACATTGAATTAAAAGAGAATAAGGAAGTTAAAAATAAAAAATTTTGAGATGAACCAGCGATTGAAAAATAAGAAATTAGGAGAATAGATAAAAAAACGAAATTCGGAGGTAATATTAACGTCAAAACCACTAGAAGTTGTAACAAATCCTGCGAAAGATATCCCAATCTTAATAAGCATCCCACCGAAGAACAAATTCCAACCCCTAGAGAGCATACCCACCCCTGACACTAGGGACGATTCAAGCATAGAAGACTCATCTTATTTAGGTAAACCTAGAATTAGAAAGAAAAATAAAGTAAATAAGTTAGGAAAAATTGTTTCCAATAAAAAATACGAGGAAGAATATAAGGATAGTGACAGTAGCCTTTGGAAAAATAAAAAGTTACTGACTAAAATAAAATAGGAAAGGAATCTCAAAAAGCAAATGAGATAAGGGAAACAGAAAATGAAAATCAATGGATTAATTTTAAAAACAAAGCAATAAGATGACATAACATTTCCGATAGTTTAGGAAAAATCGAAGAACAAATCAAAAGTTCACAAGGAATTTGCGAAGGTATTGTGGAGCTTACCGTAAGCCAACAATCTCAATTAGAAAAGATTCTCGAAAATAAAATTAAAATACACCAGGGAAAAGTACATAGTGCGACTTATTTAACAAAACATAAAAGCGACGTCCAAGGCCACGATCCCATTAAACAGCGATATTACCACGTGAGCCCAAAAATTAAAGAAGTAAATTATCAAACAGTTGATAAACTATTAGAACAGGACATAATAGGACCATCCTGTTCCGATTGGTCTAACCCTATAGTTATGATAAAAACCCCAGGGAAAGACTACAGATTCTGTTTAGATTTCAGAAAAGTTAATAATATTACTAAAAAATACCTCTACATAATCCCACTCATGACAGAAATACTGGACACTTTAAGATCAGCAAAATTCATTTCGAAAACTGATTTAAAGTTACCTTATTCACAAATACCTTTGGAAGAAAACTCAAAACCAATAACAGCATTCACAGTGCCTGGAAAAAGCATGTGTCAATTTAAAAGGATGCCATTTGGTTTGACCAATGCTCCAGCCACTTTCCAGAGACTTATGGACAAATATATTACTCCAGACCTAAAGCCAAACGTTTTATGTTATTTAGAAGACATAGTAATTCTAACTCAAAATTTTGATGACCACTTGGAATACTTAAACATTGTTTTAGATAATGTCAATGATGCAAACTTAACGATGAGTCCGGACAAATGCGAGTTCGGCTGTTTGGAAATCAAATACTTAGGTTTGAAAGTTAACGACAAAGGACTCTAAATAAACGAGGAAAAAAGTCAACCAATCATAGAATTCCCTAAACCTAAAAAATTACTAACACAGACAATTGACGGTGTAAATTACGTAATCGCAAACGCTAGTATAAGCATAAACGGAGCAGAATCTAGGTACTCGGCATCCGAAAAAGAAAGCCTAGCGGTAGTTTGGGCCATACGAAAATTTAGGCCGTACTTAGAAGGTTATAGCTCTAAAGTAATCACGGACCACTTAGCGTTGAAGTGGCTCCATAACCTCAAAAACCCCACTAGCCGATCAGCCAGATGGGCATTAGAGTTACTAGAATATGAATGCGAAGTCATATATCGTGAAGGTAGTTCAAATTTGGTACCTAATGCCCTCTCGAGCTCAGGAGAATCAGAAAAAAGATACTGTTTGCGCTAGCGTGTAATGTAGAAAAACCAAAAGCGGACGTTAACGACAAGTTACAAGAAGATCCGAAGAAAATGAAAAATGGCGAATCAGAGATTCGCAACCCTAGTTTCACAAAACTGACCTACTCAAATCCAATCTATTACCAGACTCGAACCCTTGGCAGGACATTCAGGCTCAGAGAAAACTAACGCGAAAATTTCCGAACATTACCTCTATCCAGGGGAATATTCACACGTGATCAATCACGTAAAAGCGACCAGACCTGTCAAAGAGTAAAACCACAAACGTGTTCTTTTGCGTTGGAGAACACCTAAAATTCTCCACACGGATAATGGTACGGAATTTGTTAACAAAACTTTAAAAGAGTTAACCGTAAAATTCGGTATCAGGTACACTAAAATGCCAAAATATTACCTGCAAGCTAACCCAACAGAACGATACAATAGAACGATAAATCAGATAACTGAAACGTACATAGACAACGATCACTCTATCTTGGACGAACACATCGACAATTTACAAATCGCAGCAAACACTAGTAAAAATTCATCGACCGAATTCACCCCACCATTCTTAAACATAAGTCGTGAATTGGAACCACTCCACTCCCTCCGCAGAAACTTAGAAACCGATAGTGATATAGAATTTCAAAATGTAGATAAATGGACAGATAAACTAAGAAGGTTACAAATAATAAATGAGGAAGTACAGAAAAATGTAGATAAGGCAAACGAAAGACAGGCTAATAATTATCACTTAAGGAGAAGACCCTTAGAATATAAAATAGGCGACAGGGTGCTCAAGGTAGTAACAAAATTATGAAATAAGGCAAATGAAAAAGCAGATAAGCTCTACGATTGGTGCGAAGGTCCATAGATTATTAAAAATAAAATATCACCAACCATCTACGAATTGAAAACCCCTAAGGGAAAAAGCATGGCGAATTAAAAAACATTAACGATTTTAAATTAGAGAAAGTCATTACAGATGCTAATAAATAATAGCATGAAAACTAATAACTTTAAGCTACAAATTTATATTTAAGTAATGGCAAAATGGCAGTGAAACAATGCTATCAAGATAACAAACCGACTCATAACTCAATACACCGCCACGTCAGAAAACTTATAAGGAATACCACCACCAGCGAGATCCATTCAACTCAAGAAGAGGGAGCTATGGGTGGAGAGGAGCTGGAAGAAGAAGGAGCTGTAGGGGGCGAAATAAATAAAATGTGCGAACCAGAAGAAAATTACGGTGAAGGCTACGGAATGCCAAGAAAACAAAAACCAACAGCCGAAAAAGTACGAGAGAAGAGACGGGAATAAGAAAGAGATCACTCCTGGGCAACTACGCTACGTATAATAAAAGAAAATTAGGAAAAGCACATCGATGAGGAAAATAGAAAAGAGGCAGAAAAAGCAAAGGAACTAAAAGTCTTTGAAGAATAATGGCGGGCACAAAAAGAAAAGAGAAACCAAGAAGTTCGGGCCTTCATCCTGGAACGACAACAAAAAATGAAAACTAAAAAAGATTAAAAAAACACAGACTCAAACACCATACATTGAACCCAATAATGTATATGATTTCTTAAGTTTTGTTCCCTATTTATATCAAGAACAAACATGGAAAGGGAAAATGTATTCCTATTAAGATTTAATAAACAATTGGATAACAGAAACCTCCGTATTGACTCTATTTCGACACCACGCGAAAAACTTCCTTTTTTTTTGTTTATAAATGTTACAGGAACAGGAGAACCATAGAGGAAACCTGGAAGAGAAAAATCAACGAGAGCACCACAAGTTTAAAAAACAACCTTAGACAGACAGAATTATACAACTCCAAACGACGTCGGAGAAACTTACTTACAAGGTGGTTGGGAGTAAATTAACAAAAAAATACAGAACTTATTAGAAATTAGCACAAGTAAAACCGACCTGGAAAGTGAAACAACGGACCATACTCTAGAACTAGATATATACATAGACTCTTAAACCGTAACAGAACTGGACAGAAAACTGGACCAAATGTCCGGAATACAGCCGAACCTCTGCGGGTGAGGGGGGGGGGTGTAATATAACTATTACCATAAACGGGGAATCGGTACGACCCCAGATTAAAGCTCGCCGTGCCGACCCGAAACCAGGCTGAACCCCCCGAAGAGCCACGAGTTCCCGAATCGCTGTCTTGCACCCTCTCTATACAACGCCACAGTGACCTGTATCTGGGACTACCCAGAGTGCCTCCCGGAACCGATCATCAGCCGCCTCCTAGGAAACCAAATCACGACGCCGATCCTCTGCCGGACTCAACACGACACCAACGGGTCTCCGACCCTGCTTCCATATCGACGCCTAACCACGGGCCATCGACTTACGCCAAAATGTAAGTGACAATAAATGTCATTGTCTTTTAAACATTCGAGGTTTTCATTGTGTCTCTACCCTCTTCTCGGTTTTCCACTTCCTATTTCCCCCTTCGGCATTACCACGCAATACGATACTTCTTTATTATTATTATTAGATTATTTCCATATATCCATATTACATGGAAAACGGGAACCGAAAATCTAGGTTAAAATGAAAACAGCTGAAAAAAATCTTTCGGTAGCGTGGTCACATACACATCGTGTGTGGCACGCAAGTTTGAGAATGCCTATTGACAACTATACTTTTTTACCTGTTAATTCTCTTTTGTTAAAGCTTCTCAGGTTTCAACGGATACAATTCTTATCCCGTATCTCGTGCTTCGCGTTTATTTAAAAGCAATTTTGTACAATTTCATGAAATTAATTATTTTGTTCTAATACTACTTATCGTATTAAGCACGATTTCATGGTAAAGTTGGATTTTCAATTTTTCCATTATTATGTTTCATAGCTAAAACCATACATATTAGCGGTAGAAGACTGGCTAACTAACTTTATCTGTCTTTTTGATCCAAAAAAGTATATGAAAGGTAATTTAGAATTAAAAATTTGTTTGAAAGTTATCGCGTTATCAGGCTACGAATAGACAGACAGATGTATTCTTAAAAACCGTTGTTTTATTTATAATTTTATATCGAAGAGTCTTGAGGGTGCCCTTGTATATGTTGCAGACCATGATGACAGGTCTTTGCCCTGATCGGTTGCACTCGGCTACGATCGTACCTCTAGTACGTATCCGACGCTTTCTTTCCAAACTTAAATTGAACGAAAGATAAAAAACGTAGAGTCCGACAATGGGACAGAATATTGCAATGAATAATTCGGTGACCACCCGGGTTCCTGCCAAATAAAAAGGAAGCTGACAGTTGCGTACACGCCGCAACAAAATGGAGTGGCATAAAGGACAAAACGCAGATCATTTGCATGATTGCAAATCATATCCGATATCGATGTTCTTCTAGCAGAAACCAAGGCAGAATCCTCTTCGAAATGTGAACCGGTATGAAACCAGATATATCTTATTTCAGGACTTTCGGCTGAGAGACTTTCAAATTCAACAAAGTAACTAAAAATTTACTGGCATGGGGTAAGGTATAGATAAGAAGTAGGGAAGGCTTATTTTTGATCTTGAATTAAATTTAATGAGCGAAACTTTTTACTTTGTAACCTATCATAAAGTATCGGAGAAAGCTGGCCGAGACGGCCAGCTTTCCGATAGCCCGCTCGAGAGCAGAATATCGGAAACACAAAGTTTCGATAACGTGAGGTTATATCAGATGTAATAAAATTGCGTAAGTGAACTCTCGAACAAAGAAAAAATCCTTTTTTGAAAATAGCGACTTATAGTAACCGGGAAAATCCTTTGGATTCATATGCTGAGAAACGTATTTCGAAAATCAGAATTAAATAAGATTATCCTTCTGAATAAAAATAGTTTATTCAGCACAATAAATGAAAATGATGCAACCAATAAAAACAGTTGTGATAAACTGTTGATTAAATTGGTCCAACCATTATTTCCCGATCAGAGTGCTATCACTGGAACAGAACAGAATACTCAAAGAAACCAGTTTCCTACAGCAAGTAGCACAACTAACGATGCGCCAGTGGGTAATATTTTTGAGCTCACCTGAATTGATTTATATTAACATTCACCAAAGCAATGCGATACTTTCATTTTATTTTTTATTCTAAAAATGTATGACATTAGAAATATCTTTTCGCCTCTTACTTATTTCTCGAAATTTTCAATTCGATATTTAATTTTGCGTGGACGTGAGTTGTACAAAAAAAAAATCAGTTAGGTCGGAATCAAGTAAGTATGACATGCCCTTTACGTATAATATAGCTATCTTTCTAAAAAGGTACTTGTTTTAGTTCTTCTGTCAAAGCAGCATTTAAACGGAAGTACTTTTTCATATTATAAACAATGTTTAACTCTCCATGAATTCATTTGATTACAATTTCAGGCCACCGGAATGTATACAGGGAGTGAACTGTTGTGACCACGATAAAATGGTAATCATATCGCATAGTAGTGGACAAAAAGGATAAAAAATTTTTTTTTAATTTTGGTCGTTCTTTTCTAAAGGGTGACCTAATGCATGGAAATCTAAATTACTTAACTTTATGTAGTTCAGTTTCCTTACCATTTTGCCTAGTATAAAAAAGTCATTCTGAATCTAATAGTAACTTGTGCAAATTTCGTGAATAATGTTTTAGTAATATATTAATTCAATAATGCAATAACACAATAATAAAGGGAATATATAAAGGGGATAAAAAAGGGGGTAGAGGCTTGTTAAGATTGGAGTGTCTTCATCGAGGAACGGTTCTGGCTACAGCCTGCTCAGTTCTGAACACTGCAGATTCTCTTATGTGACTCGTATATCATATATACATGAAGTCGTCAATGCTGCGGTGTTTCTATACCGTTCCGCAGAGGATCTCAGCCTCCCATTTGATTCCAGCGACACTGCACAAGGCCTAGCATCACTAGCACCTTCGGTGCTCAAAAGTCGTGTATGTGAAGCAGAATATACTATGCTCCTACTAACAGAACACGCTGGCAAGCCCCTTCATAGTAAATTCTACGGCATCATACGTAGCGAAGAGCTCTGGACGGTTATGCCCAACATGTTTCTCAAGTCTGCTGGATTGAGATCGGAGACTGAGGGATTTATTTTTGCCTGTCAAGACGGCGTTATAGACACCTTAGTTTACTGCAAGCGCATAACGAATGTACCTGTAGGCGATACCAACTGCCGAGTGTGCCAGCAAGAGCCAGAAACACTTGGACATGTGCTCAGTGGGTGCTCGAAGCCCGAAATTTGGCGATCGGAGTCGACAAATCTCGAAACTCGGATAGCAAGTTGTCGACCACAGATCACCAGTTCTCGCTAGTGCGTGTTAACGATTAGGCGGTACTATCTCGGTTGTATGTCAGTGACAATACCTCATCCTGTTCCATTGTGTGCTCGTTAGTGTATGTGCCTGCCAATTTAGGATTATCAGTTCCTACCACCATTTTCAAAAAGGATACCCATCAAAACCCGGATCACCCGGCAAGGAAGTCGACAGCACCATCAATCCGACGTCTCTTCGGCCGTTACATCAGAATAATAGTGGAATCGGTAACACTCAGAGCCTAAATTCAAATAATCAAGACAATAATGGACAGAATGGAGGTTATATCGCACAACTAATTTACCCACAAGCGAGAGGTTATTTTAATAATAAGAATCAGCGATCGATTGAAGGCGGACCGACAGTAATGTTTCCGACAAAAGAAAATGCACAAGTAAGTGACCAAAAACCAGCATAGGCAATTTAGGGATAATAAAAATAAAATTGCATGTTATTTTTTCGGTAACTCAGGTCACATAAAAAGTGAATGTTGGCATTTTTAAAATAAGAGAAACGGTTAGGGAGGATTATAGGGGCGAATATATCCTCAAATTCAAACGAAGCGCCCAAAAAATTAGACTCAGATTTAGATACCCCGGACGAAACGAGGTTTCATGTTATGATGGATTTTGAGGCGTATTAATATAGAGTGTTGATCGATACCGGTGCGACACACTCTTATATAGGCCAAGATACATTAAATACAATTAAGCTTTACAACTATGAAATTAAAAAACCTGATTCAAACAAATTAATTGTGGAAAATGGCGAGGAAGTGAGTATCATTGGCCAAGTACTCATTCCTGTCAAAATATGCCAAGTCACTGAAGAACTATTATTTAGAATAGTACCGAAATTAAGATCAAAGGGTATAATAGAGAAAGACATGCTTAGAAAATTAGGATTAAAAATGGATTACGAAATTAACAACTGGTGGCTTCCGGAATTGTCTGAAATTCGATATGCGATCGAGGCTCATCCCAAAGCAAATCCGGAACTAATTAAAATGAAAAGATTAGAAGAAAAGGAGAAAGGGATAATAAAGAAAGAGTATAAGAATAGTAATGGAAAGAAGGAGAATGAAAAGAGTAAGAATATTAGGTTAGGCGACACTGTTTCGTTGCGTAATAGTAAAGAGGGGGTATCCGAAAGTACGCTAGACAGCGGGAAATCATTACCTCAGTTTTCGAAGGATAAACCAAACCCAAAATCAAACTCCCCCCTCCCCCCATTCAAATAGCGAGCATCGAGAACTCAACTCAGGCACTTATACCGCAGTTGATGGAAATTAAATTGCAGAATAGATTCCATGCATTGGAAACACTGAACTCTGATGAAAATAAAGACGAAGCGATACACGAGGTAGTGAGACCGAGTGTAAATAACAGGCAGTGTCATCTTAACAGGAGTAACACGATAAGAAAGAGGTTTAATGATAGGGAAAATAATAATACAGATTTGAAAGTGAAAAAGAATTTTAAAAACATAAATACAAATATTTGGTTGAAAATATGCGAGGGTATTATAGAAATTTCGGAAAGTGAACAGGAAAAAATGAACAGATTATTAAAGGAAAATATTCCGGAAATAGGAAAAAAATTAAAAGCAACAAATTTGACAGAACATAAAATTGACGTTCAAGGACATGATCCTATCAAACAAAGATATTATCATGTCTGCCCTAAAATAAAAGAGATCATGTGCTAAGAAATCGATAGAATGTTACAGGAAGGAATTATAGAACAATGTAGTAGTGATTGGTCAAACCCAGTAGTAATGATAAAGAAGATTAATGGAAAATATAGATTTTGTTTAGATTTTAGGAAGGTCAATAAGCTAACTAAAAAAGATTTATATCCGGTACCGATAACGGCGTTAATAGAACGCTTAAATAGATTATTGAAAAAAGGTAAAAAATGAGAATGGACAGACAAACAGGGAAAAGCCTTAGAAAGGATAAAGAGGTTGTTGACGACAGCACCTATCCTGGCTTGCCCTGATTTTAGACATCCTTTCCGAATAGAAACAGATGCGAGTGATACAGGTTTGGGAGCTGTACTCACTCAAATAATCGAAGGGAACCAATACGTGATACCATATGCCAGTAGAGGCTTAAATGGAGCAGCACGAAAATACTCCGCTTCTGAAAAAGGTTGCTCAGCCGTTGTGTAGGCGATAAGAAAATTTAGGCTGTATATAGAAGGATATAAGTTTAAAGTTATAACAGATCAAATTGCCTTATAATGGCTTCACAATTTGAAAAATCCCACAGGTCGTCTAGCAAGATGGGCCCCAGAATTCCTAGAATATGATGACGAAATTGTCTATAGGAAGGAAAGCGCAAATTTAGTTCCAGGCGCGTTATCAAGAACAAATGAATCAAATAAATTCGTATCGTCTATTTTAGCGAGTAGCGCAGAAAATAAAAACAAAGGTTTTATTAATGAAAATTATGAATGGTATAACACAAAATTTAGGCAGGTGAGAAAGAAATCTGAAGAGCACGAAAAATGGGGAATTAGAGATGGACAATAATATTTTTACAGACCCGACCCCATAAAATCATCCTTATTACCCGAATGTAATCCGTGGAAATTAGCAATCCCCAAAAAACTTAGGAAGCAAGTCTTATGCGAAGGACATGATAGTAAACAGTCTGGCCATCACGAAATAGAACAAAAATTATGCGAGAATATCCGAACATTACTTCTGGACAGGGTTGTACTCGGAAATTCTAAAATATATCCAAAAATGCGAAATCTGCCCCAAAACAAAGCTCAGCAATCAGAAAAAATAGGCCTATTGGGAAAAAGAATAATTTGGGAGCAATGCACAGTGGTTGCCCCTGATAGCATGGGGCCACTTCCTAATTCTAAATCCAGAAACAAATATATCTTACTGTTCGTTGATTTATTTACGAAATGGATAGAAATAATTCCAATGAAGAAGGCGAACGGCCCAACGATTGAGAGTCAGATGTAATATATCAATAAAAACTACGATTAGGACTTATTTAGATAAGGATCATAGCGAATGGGATACCAATTTGGAAGATTTACAATTCTCTCTGAATACGAGTAAACGTTCTTCAACCAATTTCACTCCTGCGTTTCTAAATTTCGGTAGAGAGTTAGAACCATTACAAATTTTGAAAAAAGATTTAGAAATTTCTGACGAAATAGAATTGCAAGAAACAGATAAATGAACTGATGGATTGCACAAATTACAAATAATTAAGGAAGAAGTGCAGAAAAATTCAGATGAAGCAAATAACAAACAAGCAATTCAATATAATTTACGTACGAGAAACTTAGAGCTTGAGATAGGCGAGCTAGTTTTTAAGAGAGATAAAAGCCTATCTAATAAAGATGCGAAAATAGAAAAGAAACTAAATAAAGATTTTGAAGGTCCTCATAAAATTATAGCGAAATTATCACCAACAGCATATGAGGTATGTAAAATTCAGATAAAATCGATAGGGAATTGGAATATAAATGATCTGAAAAGAATTAAACAATAATACTGAAGTTACATGGAAAGATAAAATAAGAGGATGAATTTAAGACAATCGATAGACTGAAAAAGACGATACTTCTTATTTTTACGAATAAGAAAGTTTATTTGAGACAAAGTAGGACAGAAATATTTTTCTCATTTGAGAACATGGCGGAGAGCTTCGATAAACAAAAAAAGAAAGAGGGATCAACACAGAATGAAATGAATATGGGAAGAACAAATACAGAAAAATAGAAAGAAGATGGAAAAATAATTGGTGAATTTAAGGAGAGAAATACTACAAGGAAAAAGAGAAATACAGATAAAGGCGAAACAGTTAGAAAAAGAAGGACAGAATTTTTCAGTTTAGAAAAACCCTTGAAGTATTTAGAAGAAGTTGATAGACTTAAAGAAGAGAAGGCGAGAAGAAAGAAAGAAGAAGAGGTAAAGATTTAGAAAATTGCGGACTTCATAAAAGAAAACGATAGTCGAATGGAAGAGGAGGATAAAATAAAGAAAGCAGAAAAAGAAAAGATAAAAGAAGAAGCAAATATCAAGAAGGAAGAGCAGGAAATTTTAAAGAGAATAGAAGAGGCGAAGATAAAATCTAAAGAGGAAGTTAAGAAGAAGGATTGGTTTACAGAACATGAGGAGGCAATTAAAAAACAGAAGAAAGAAAGATCGGAAGTAGAAGAAAAAATCAAAAGATACAAAAGCAAACTACAGAGGGAAAAGGAAGAGTTCGACAGGAGACAAACAGAAGAAATACAACAAATAAAAAAAGATATAATAAAGAAGACAGCCGACCTGATGGAAGAATTAGAAGCTAGAAGAAAACAAGCACAAAGAAGACAAGAAATAGAAAAAGAATTGAAGAGACTAAAACTATAGAGAAAAATAAAACTATTAACATGGGAGATTACAGATGAGGAGAAACAGGGTATGGAGAAAGAATGGGGAGAAGTAAAGAATTCAAGAAAGCAGGAGGTTGAGCGTTTTATGAAAGAAAAGAAAAATGAATAGAGAGGAACGATTGAAATTATTTTATAATTGAAATTCTGTTATAATTAAAATAAATAAATATAATCGAGTACATTTGTATAATTGAGCTTATTATATGGTCCTCGATAGAATTAAGAATTTGTAGGTAAGTTAATTGTTTTAGTTCGCCAGGATTCCAGCAACAATAGAAGAAGGCAAGAGGAGAAGGTTTAAAGATTTCTTTCGCAATTAGATTTGAGCTGAATCAGTTTAAAAAGGAATAGAGTGGGCCGGACGAACAAATCAATAACAAAATTAGCGTTAGATTGTTATTTTTCATTTTTTATTGTTTTATTATCTTTGGTTTGGCCCAAAAGGTCCTTTTCTTCATTGCTTCAGAATGGAGACTATTGAATTTTTGAATTGTAGATTCTGTGGTAGAAAAATACCGAAAGAGCTATATCTATTCAACGATGATTACTGCTTGGACAGGGACGAGATCAGCAAGGCAGGAACCACGGTACTGTATAAGGATAGAAAAAGATATGATAAGACAAGTTGGGATAAGATTCATTTTGATTTTTTTGAAGTATTGAAAATTATTATTCCTGACAGCGAAGATGAGGAAAATAAGAAGGGAGGAGAGAAGAGCAATATTGACAGGGAAGATAGTCGAAACGAGTTAGAAATCGAAATTGATCTGGATTCTGAAGATGACGTCTGCATAGTCTAAGACGTAGACGAGCAGGAACTTCTGATGGATCCAGATATAGATTTTTAAGGGGGTATACCTCGTCCCGCACTGGGGGAGGGGTTGTAACGTGAAGTTACAGTAGTGCGCTAGCTCCTTACGGCACTGATCTAATTCGGAAGGGGTGTGGCCCGAAATTTGATGATCGGGGTCGATAAATCCCGAAACTAGGTTAGCAGGTTGTCGACCACAGATCGTCAGTTCTCACTAGTACGTATCAAAGAGTAGACGGTACTATCTCGGTGTATGTCAGTAATACCTCATCCCGTTCCATTGTGTGCTCGTGAGTGTCGGTACCTGCTGATTGAGGATTATCAGTTCATATCACTATTTCCAAAAAGGATATACATCAAAACCCGGATCACCCGGCAAGGAAGTCGACAGCACTATCAATCCGACGTCTCTTCGGCCATTATGCCCATCAACGCTAAACTCCTACGGTCTTTGTAAGTCATTGAATAAACCCCATATTTATTGGACAAAAATGATTATTATTGACCATGCATTCACTCAGCTTCCTTACTTCCCCCATTTCCCTTATTTGTATCCAATCTCCGGGCAGTAGGCCACAATTGGCGCCCAACGCCTTAACCCACATTTCCTATCAAGTCAAAAATCCAAGTTTTTCCCACGCTGAGTAATGGACGGGACTCAAGACAGAAGTTTCAAAATATATATATGTACATTTTTAAATTTGTATATTAAGAAGTGCGCGACATTCTGTTAGAAAAGAACAATACGTGTTAAGAAAAGTTTAGACCCTAATTTTTCTTAAAAATAAAAAGAAGAAAAATAGCTTAATAAAAGTCAAATTTTCATAGAAAGTAGATAGAAACGGGAAGAAAAATGACAGGTTAGATAAGAAAAAATATAAAACGTGAATCTAATTGGGAAAGTAGGCAGGAAAAAGGCAAAATGTAAGAAAAATCGGTTAGGACAATTCTAAAATTGAAAAGTCAAAATCAAGGCCAAGCATGTTTTCATATTTCGATCGCCTCCGGTCGACTTTTAAGAAAAGTAAAGTCAATAATATACAGAATAAATCAATGAAAGTATATTCTGACTCCAAATAAAAAATTCTGACGGTTTTTCAAGTGAAATTGAAGGAAATTAGAATATATAAAATAGAAAGGTACGAAAATGAGATAAAATGTTTCTTTACATTTTTCTTAATACAGAAAGGTAAGTAAAATGGAAAGATATATGAAATTAATATCTGAAAAAATTAAAATCACTAAAATGTCTAACCCAGTCACAGATAGAAACTTAGAAAATTAAGAAAGTCAAAATATTTGTGGCATCAGACCGCGTACCATCTAACTACACGCTAGGTCCTAGAAATTGGGAAAATGATCAAAACTATTATGACCTTTATAACGCAGAATTACCGGAAGCGTTGGATATTTTAGAACAAGGGAGAAACATACTAGAAAATGAAAGTAGGTTAGAAAACGTCGATAATAAAGAAAAGGAAAATAGGTTTAGACAAAGTCCGCAAAATATGATAGAAAGCGAAAGAATTGACAGTTTTAGGAATAACCAAACATATGAAGTCGATTCATTTTCAAACACAAACACGCGAGTAATCAATGAATTAGACGAATTGATTGCTTACGACGAATTTTTGAATAGAGAAAGGGAAGCGTTAAAGAAAAGACGTGAATCAATTATAAAACAGCATGCAAGTATAGTCAAAGAAAAACTAAACCCGAGAGCACATATTTCGTTTGAATTACGCGAAAATGGATGCGAATTTCAAAAAGGAATAAGGTGGACAGATTTCAAAAGAAGATGAGAGGAAATGAAACAGAATAATAGAGGGAAAATAAGTAATGAACGAAGTTCACATGAAACTGTGCATTTCGAATCAGAAATTAATAAAAACTGGGAAAATTTGTACCAAGAAATTAATAGTAGAAAAAGAGTTGGAAATGAATACAGATGGCCCGAGCCAGAAATGTGTTATCGGGCAATTAGATGAAAATTAATTTGATGATAGCGGTTCTGACGAAGAACAGAAGGAATCCAGAAATTTAGGGACACGTGGATCAAAACGACGATCTACTTTTTTACAAAATAATAGCCGTCTAGATAATAGCAGATGGCCAGATTCTAGACAAACCCAATCTAGGAATACCCCAACCAAGAATAATGCGAATATTCCAGCTGCCTATTTTCCGTTTGAAATGACTCAAACCCCATTCCAGATCATGTCGAATTAGCCACTTAAAGTCCAAAATAGCATAGACGATAGCCCTGTACAATTTCTAGATGACTTATACAGATTTAAAAAAGGATATCAAATCCCAGAAAATGTTCAGAATGGGAGTTAGGGAGAACTTTATTGCGTGGGTGCTTACTGGGGAGGGATAATGGAACAAGGACGCCGAGAGAAGGGGAGTAAATGCATTAAAACAAGTTCGGTAATTGAATAATAAGGTATTTATTACCACTTACAATTCGGGGCGGCCAGTCCGTGGCGGAGAGTTGTCGACCCGAGGTAGATTTCCGTGTGGACAATAAAGCGATGGTGTTTCCGACCCAGGAAACGATTTCCAGGTTTTCGACTTGGACGGAGAGATGTGTGGAGAGCACAAGGTAGATTCGGCATAGACAGTAGAGCGACGGAGTTTCCGACCCAGGAAACGGTCTGAAGCTCGATCTCCAGGTTTTCGACTTGGACGGAGAGACGTGTTGAGAGCACAAGCACAAGCACTAAAAAATAAGTGTATCGGAAGGCGAACGAGCCAAGACTGACGACGCGACGGGACTCGTTGTCGTCTTGGGCTTCGGGACCCCTCGGGGGGTTCCGTGTGTCCTGGCGTACGGCCCGTCAACCCTTTCGTGCAGGGTCGCACCGATTCCTTGTACATGGTAACAGATCTGTTACAACTTATAAAAATTTAAGACTAGAATATAATTTATATATTAAAATAAATGATTTTAAAAACTTTGATAAATTTGAAATTTTAGTAAAAGAACCGGGAGAAAAATACAGTCATCAAACACCGAATATCGAAAAGGCGAACGTTGGTATAAATCAAAAAAATAGGAACGCGCATTCAAGTGCACATAATGCATCGAACCCTAATTCTGGAGAAAACCAGCATAAGTAGTGAGACCGAGTGTAAATAACAGGCAGTGTCATCTAAACAGGAGTAACACGATAAGAAAGAGGTTTAATGATAGGGAAAATAATAATACAGATTTTAAAGTGAAAAAGAATTTTAAAAACATAAATACAAATATTTGGTCAAGAAATAAAGTAAAATCCAGGGGTTCTCAATCAATGGTAGAGAGTATCCAGTCACATAATAAAATTTTTTGGATCAATTCAAAAAATAATGCGATTATCAATAATAACATCATAGGAAAACCGATAATAGCTAGGGAACCAATACCTTTTGGATCGAAAATATGCGAAGGTATTATAGAAATTTGGGAAAGTGAAGAGGAAAAAATGAACAGATTATTAAAGGGAAAAATTCCGGAAATGGGAAAAAAATTAAAAGCAACAAATTTGACAGAACATAAAATTAACCTTCAAGGAGAAGATCCTATCGAACAAGATACTATCATGTCTCTCCTAAAATAAAAGAAATCATGTGCGAAGAAATCGATAGTATGTTAGAGGAAGGAATTATATAACCGATAATGACGGAAATTTTGGACACCGTACGATCGGCAAAACATATTTCAAAAATAGGCTTACATTCAGCTTACCATCAAATACAGTTGGACATAAATTCCCGGCAAATTACAGAATTTGAAGTCCCAGGAAAAGGTATGTTTCGATTTATTTGAATGCCTTTTGGCCTATGTAACGCACCAGCAACATTCTAACGCCTCGTGGGCAGAATAATTACCCCAGATTTAAAACCAAACGTTTTTTTTTTATTTGGATGATATAGTAATAGTTTCGGAAACTTTTAAGGAACACATGCATTATTTGAGCTTAGTTTTGGATAAATTAAATGAAACAAGTTTAACAATCAGTCCAGATAAGTGCGAGTTTTGTTGCTCTGAAATTAAATATCTGGGATTCGTTGTAAATAATAAAGGCCTACAAATTGATGATGATAAAATAAAACCAATTTTAGAGTTCCCACGTCCAAAAAACAATTAAACAATTACAGCGTTTGATAGGAATGGCCTCTTGGTACAGGCGATTTATCCCACATTTTTTGGAATTAATAGAACCCTCAAATAGATTATTGAAAAAAAAAAGGTAAAAGTGGGAATGGACAGACGAACATGAAAAAGCTTTGGAAACGATAAAGGGGTTGTTGACGACAGCACCTATCCTGGCTTTCCTTGATTTTAGGCATACTTTCCAAATAGAAACCGATGCGAGTGATACAGGTTTGGGAGGTGTACTCACTCAAATAATTGAAGGGAACCAATACGTGATAGCATATGCCAGTAGAGGCTTGAATGGAGCAGGACGAAAATACTCCGCTTCTGAATAAGAGTGCTGAACTGTTGTGTAGGCGATAAGAAAATTTAGACCATATATAGAAGGATATAAGTTTGAAGTCACAAGAGATCAAATTGCCTTAAAATGGCTTCACAATCTGAAAAATTCCTACTGGTCGTCTACTAAAATGGGCCCTAGAACTCATAGAATATGATTATTAAATTGTATATATAGGAAGGGAAGCGCATATTCAGTTCCGGACGCGTTATCAAGAACAGATGAATCAGAAAACCCGTAGCGTCTATTTTAGCAAGTAGCGTAGAGAACAAAAACGAAGATCTTATTGATGAAAATGATGAATGGTATGATACAAAATTTAGGCAAGTGAGAAAGAAACCTGAAGAGCACGAAAAATGGCGAACTAGAGATGGGCAATTATATTTTCACAGACCCGACCCCTTAAGATCATCCTTATTACCCGAAAGTAATCCGTGGAAATTAGTAATCCCCAATAAACTTAGGTAACAATTCTCGTGCAAGGGACATGATAATAAACAGTCTGGTCATCAGGGAATAGAAAAAACTTGTGCGAGAATATCCGAAAATTACTTTTGGCCAGGGATGTGCTCGGAAATTCTAAAATATATCCAAAAATGTGAAATTATTGAATCATTGGGGAGCCATGGACAGTGGTTGCCACTCATATCATGGGACCACTTCCTTATTCTAAATCCAGAAACAAATATATCTTAGTGTTCGTTGATTCATTTACGAAATGGGTAGAAATAATTCCAATCAAGGAGTAGAACGGCTCAACGATTGAGAGTGAATTTCACAAAAAAATTATTTCGAAGTAGGGAACTCCCAGATTTTTGCTATCAGACAATGGTACCAAGTTCTTTAACAAGCCGAGTAAGAAACTCGCCCAGAAATTTGGTATCAGACATCTGAGAACGCCGAAATACTATCCACAGGCCGATCCCACAGAGAGATATAATAGATCAATAAAAACTACGATTAGGACTTATTTAGGTAAGGATCATAGCGAATGGGATGAAAACTTGAAAGATTTACAATTCTCTCTGAATACGAGTAAACATTCTTCAACCAATTTCACTTCTGCGTTTCTAAATTTCGGTAGAGAGTTAGAACCATTACAAACTTTCAAAAAAGATTGCGAAAATTCTGACGAAATAGAATTCCAAGAAACAGATAAATGGACTAATAGATTGCACAAATTACAAATAATTAAAAAAGAAGTACAGAAAAATTTAGATGAAGCAAATAACAAACAAGCAATTCAATATAATTTACGTACGAGAAACTTTGAGCTTGAGATAAGCGAGTTAGTTTTTAAAAGAGATAAAAGCCTATCTAATAAAGATGCGAAAATAGCAAAGAAAGTAAATAAATATTTTGAATGTCATTATAAAATTATTGCGAAATTATCACCAACAGTATATAAGGTATGTAAAATTCAGGTAAAATCGACAGGGAATTGGAATATAAATTATCTAAAAAGAATTGAACAATAATACTGAAGTTACATGTAAAGATAGAATAAGAGGATGAATTTAAAACAATAGACAGACTAAAAAAGAAGAAACTTCTTATTTTCACGAATAAAAAAGTTTATTTGAGACAAAGTAGGACAGAGATATTTTCCTCATTTGAGAACTTGGCGGAGAGCTTCGATAAACAAGAAGAAATAAAGAGGGATCAACGCAGATTGAAATCAATATGGGAAGAACAAATACAGCAAAACAGAAAGAAGATGGAAGAAGAATTAGAATATTTTGGGAGAGAAATACTACAAGGAACAAGAGAAATACAGATAAAGGCAAAACAGTTAGAAAAAAAGGACAAAATTTTTCAGTTGAGAAAAAACCTTGAAGTATTTAGAAGAAGGTGATTTAAAAGAAAACGATAGTCGAAAGGAAGAGGAGGAGAAAGCAAATAAAGTAGAAAAAGAGAAGATAAAAGAAGAAGCAAAGATCAAGAAGGAAGAGCTGGGAAAGTTAAAGAGAATAGAAGAGGCGAAGATAAAATCTAAAGAGGAAATTAAGAAAAAGGATTGGTTGATAAAACATGAGGAGGCAATTAAAAAACAGGAGGAAGAAAGATCAGAAGTAGAAGAAAAAATCAAAACACACAAAAGCAAACTACAGAGGGAAAAGGAAGAGTTAGACAGGAGCCAAACAGAAGAAATACAACAAATTGAAAAAGAAAGAATTAAGCAAACAGCCGACCTGATGGAAGAATTAGAAGTAAAGAAGCACAAAGAAGACAGGAAATAGAAAAAGAATTGGAGAGACAAGAACTACAGGGAAAAATAAAACTATTAACATTGGAGATTACAGATGAGGAGAAACAGGATATGGAGAAAGAATGGAGAGAGGTAAAGAATTTAAGAAAGCAGGAGGTCGAGCGTTTTATGAAAGAAAAGAAAAATGAATAGAGAGACGCGTTTAAAATTATTTTATAATTAAAATTCTGTTATAATTAAAATAAATAAATATAATCGAGTACATTTGTATAATTGAGCTTATTATATGGTCCTCGATAGAATTAAGAATTTGTAGGTAAGTTAATTGTTTTAGTTCGCCAGGATTCCAGCAACAATAGAAGAAGGCAAGAGGAGAAGGTTTAAAGATTTCTTTCGCAATTAGATTTGAGCTGAATCAGTTTAAAAAGGAATAGAGTGGGCCGGACGAACAAATCAATAACAAAATTAGCGTTAGATTGTTATTTTTCATTTTTTATTGTTTTATTATCTTTGGTTTGGCCCAAAAGGTCCTTTTCTTCATTGCTTCAGAATGGAGACTATTGAATTTTTGAATTGTAGATTCTGTGGTAGAAAAATACCGAAAGAGCTATATCTATTCAACGATGATTACTGCTTGGACAGGGACGAGATCAGCAAGGCAGGAACCACGGTACTGTATAAGGATAGAAAAAGATATGATAAGACAAGTTGGGATAAGATTCATTTTGATTTTTTTGAAGTATTGAAAATTATTATTCCTGACAGCGAAGATGAGGAAAATAAGAAGGGAGGAGAGAAGAGCAATATTGACAGGGAAGATAGTCGAAACGAGTTAGAAATCTAAATTGATCTGGATTCTGGAGATGACGTCTGCATAGTCTTAGACGTAGACGTATCCAGATATAGATTTTTAAGGGGGCATGCCTCGTCCCGCACTGGGAGAGGGGTTGTAACGTGAAGTTACAGTAGGGCCCTTGCTCCTTACGGCACTGATGTAATTCGGAAGGGGTGTGGCCCGAAATTTGACGATCGGCGTCGATAAATCCCGAAACTAGGTTAGCAGGTTGTCGACCACAGATCGTCAGTTCTCGCTAGTACGCGTTGAAGATTAGACAGTACTATCTCGGTATATGCCAGTGACAATACCTCATCCCGTTCTATTGTGTGCTCGTGAGTGTCGGTGCTTGTCAATTGAGGATTATCAGTTCCTGACACCATTTCCAGAAAGGATACCCATCAAAACTCGGATCACCCGGCCAGGAAGTCGACAGCAACATCAATCCGACGTCTCTTCGGCCGTTATACCCATCAACGCTAAACTCTTGCGGTCTTTGTAAGTAATTGAATATACCCCATATTTATTGGACAAAAATGATTATTATTGACCGTGCATTCACTTAGCTTCCTCACTTCCCCCATTTCTCTTATTTGTAGCCAATCTCTCGCCAGTAGGCCACAAAAAATATATAAATTATAATTACAAATATTTTAAAGCATGCAACTTTTTTAATTTTCAATATGCTTCTGAGAGTACTCTATTTTCTTAAGAACAGAAACTATACGTATATAAAGTAATAATAATAAAAAGATTACTGAAGCTTTTTGATAGCTTCAAAGGAGATTAAGATTTATTTGTTCGTATGCATACATTATTTAGAGATATGCAGGTTTATTGTGTACTAAATTTTATCGAAACGATGCACAGAACCCCGGCCCAATAATTTCAAAAATTATCGAACTGACGACGATGTAGTGCTCAACCGGAGGCTACTGTGTTACATTACCTAATGAAGTCTCTTCAGCACCACCATGGAGGTCAAGTCGATGGCGAGTTTTTTTACGTGGAGATGGCGTGTAATATCAAAGAAAAGTTCTTGCACTGAACCATGCATGCCTCCAAATATATTCCATTAAATAATCGTCAGTCCTAGACACTGCCATTCGACCGATCCGCCTTCGTATATCGCGCTACCTCTACACTTTAGACCATTGCGACTCGATACCCTGCGTGTGTATATTCCTGTCCGACGAATTAATAAAATTTTTGGAATCATTGACAGTATAGTGTGTAAAATTAATGCGATCTACACCACCATACTCTTTGTAACAATCCGTTGTTATATGCGAACCAAGTAATACAGTGTCCTGAATAATTGCATGGAATGTAGTAGCAACCCGATTGCTCACTACTTGTAGAAAAAAAAACACTTTTTTAACACCCTGCCAGTGCCTCCCATCACCCACCTCGTTTTCCTCCTTCTCCCACGGTTATATTTTCGATTCCCAAACGCGCTTTCATTAATTTCTACAGTGTTGCTGGGTCCCTCCATTTTTTGTTTATTCCCAAATAACCACACTCTGAGCAATCTCCTGGGATCTGTTATAATAGCCCGCACCGTACCTTTGGAAAGTTCCGTCTCACGAACAAGAATATTTAATGAATACTGTAGCAAACAGCAAACTACAACTTATAAAATTCTATATACTTTTACGTTCGCAACAATGAAAAGTGTTCCCTTTTAACACTTTTTTGGGACACTTGTTGGCCCCACAACGATAAATAACGTCTCGATTCCGACCATTACTTACAGAGGCATGCGTTTTAAAATTATCCAAAAATTGTATACAGAATTACATACAAAATTATAGTGTCGGCTGGTTTAAATAGGGACTTGATTTAAACGTACCAAAGCAACATAGTACAGTAGCTTCCGGTTGAGCATCAGATCACCCTGCTGGGCACTTGCAATTGTACTTACATTTGCACTAGTCACCAGAATAAAAATTGTCTTCATGTGTGCAAAATAAAATATTTGCATGTAACTTCTAAATTTTCTTTGCAGAATAAGCTATAATACAATAAATAAATTCTAAATGATTCGATAAAGCCATTCAAAGAAATATAATTAATTTTCGTACAATCAGTTTATAAAATAATCTAGAACTTTTCAGTGATAAAAAACTTTCTGTGATAACAAACTTTCTGTTTACGAAAGATTCCTTTCATAATTTTAAAATTAATGCTTAACATGGAAATAAATTCAGGAAAAACTTATGGTGAAGCCTTCTCTTGAATAATTAAAAATCTCCATAATTCCAGAGAATTCATTTCCCATGCTTTCGCGATCATCTTTAACAAGATAACTTATTCATTTTCAAATAAAGTGCAGCGCCTGAGGAATTCTTGACCTGTTTCGTGTAGCCATTTAGTTGCAACTGTAATTAGAAAAATTTATTAATATAAGAAAACGTTGAATTTATTATACAAAAATTATTAATGAATTCACAAGAATCGATAAATGAAATGTTATGCACTCCTAAAACTTTTCCAGTTCATCGAAAACAAACATAGAATTTAATGCTTTAGTCCAATTTTTGCAAAAATTGGAATCTTCAAACAAACTGCTGTCAAAACTTCCATCCTTTTCAAATATATTACTGAATAAGATTTCTTTTTTATTTAGAAACTGACTTGAAGATACTTTGAGAATACTTTGAATATTTCTTCTGAAAAATTAATTTTTTTCCTCATAAAGGAACAAATAAACAGAGCTGAGAATTGCTTCTAGAAATTCATTTAATTATTTGAGTTACCGATATATTTTCAAATATGAGAAATTTTGCACAAGTATATATATTTCATATCAGGGGCAGAGTAAAAGCGGATTTTGATGAGTGAGCAGTTTGACAACCCGAGTAATAATAATAATAATATACAGTCACAAAAGTCTAATAGCCTTCTTCTCGTGATATTCACGATACTTTTTATTCCCCTCGAATAGCTAAGCTTTTCATACTTCTAGGTAAACTAATGTCAACCCGATTATCAAGCGGTGTGAGTCAAAAGTGCTTTTACTAATACCTCTATTAAAAAGTGCGCTTTTTACGCCTGTAAAGCGAACGTAAAATTCTGATTTTGGAGAACCGGAAATAAACGTACAGTTGCACATGTGCAGATCTTGCGGGTACTTGCGATTCACTCTACAGGTTCGATAAAATCGTACTTTTTAATTACAGATATTGGAAAAAGTATCGTTCGCAGCACGGAAACAAACTGATTTTTCTTCAACTTTTCAACGGAACATCTTTCTGGGAGACGGATACCTTGGTTTTTCCAATAATTTCTCCAAACCTAAAATTTCACAATAGTCTACGTCTACGTTTACGTCTCTTACGTCCTCAGGGCCTCTAGTCCTTACCGAGCAACAAACTTTTGAGATGCAATCCCCCTGACAGACGGATGTTCCGGCGGAAGGTTTGAGTCGATATCTGTGGCAGAAAACAAGGGGGAATGCACTGAGTATGAGAGAATTCAGATAGCCGACTGTTATACAGACCGCTAAAGGTATGTTCCCATGTTCACTGTGACTATTCTTCTGACTACTCCTGGAATACTTCAGTGTTTAGACTTTGAATTATCTCACAATAACCGGAGAAACGCCAGTCGCTACGGGCGATTGTCGTTCGTTCCTTTTTTGACTTCAAAATAAATAGGTGAATATTTTCAACAAGACGTAGTAGTCTTCACTACGAAGAAATAATAAGGACACCGAACTAACATGGAAAACGTCTTTAAATCTGACAGGAGCAAGGGCACCGTGTGGGTCAGGTCCATAAGTAGTTATCACTCTTCACTAAGTGCGCAAGCGCCACGTGCCATATTCACACACACAGAAAAGTGCGTGTGAGACAGCTTTTGAAAATAAAGTATGTTTATCAGGTCATGCCTGGGTGCGCATATCCGAACCATAGCTGAGACTACTACTAGACTACTACCGACTACTAGTAAATCTCAACTCGATTCGAGGTAGTATTCAGGAGAATACTAAGTGCATACTCAGTACTGCTAAAGCTAGCCACGCATTATCTATGTGAATAGGCGGTTGGCGATCTAACGTGTGTTTGGATTACTGTTCTTCGGCGTTTTGCGGCTCTTTTGTCACCGACTCAAAAAGCGTTATAGTGGAACTGATACAGTCGTGAAGATTGCTAAATTCATGAGAAGTATTCAAAAAAAAAGTGTCGGGAATTACTCGGTCCTCATTTCTATGGATTGGCAATGTTTTTCAGCACTTGTCTACGGTCCGTCCTGAAAACATGCTCTTCGACATTGAAATGAAAAGATCTCCTGCTAGTTATACAGTATACTATGACAATCTGCTTGCGTAGCGACTACGACTCTGGTTGCGCCACTTATCCAGCACCTTGTATCGTTCACTGTCAGTAAATTGCGCGTCCGGTATAGCATACGTAAAGTTCCTATTTTGCCCGCTTGCGAAGTGCTCATGCATCGTCATTAGTGGCCTGAAATGGAACTGCTATATAAGCATGAAAAAGCCAACTGTTAGAGGGGTCTGGACAACAAATTAAAAAATTGTATTACACTTTAATCTGAGTTTTGTTTTAATATTTCATATAAAGAACTTACTCCATTTTGTTCCAGAAAGTACTGGGCATGCTCCATGTAAAGTTAAAAGATCCCTTTCCCCGTTTCGTTTGAGATTATACCAGAATGCTGCGCTCCCTTTTTTAGGCCTTATGGTGAAGTCTAGGGCACGAAAAACTGTAGCACCTCCTTTCGAAACGTCATTCATCTGAAAATTATATTTCTTGCAGAGTTTTATATAATAAGCATCTTAAAAATTAAATATTAATTTTATATCCTTTTTTCTCGGAACCAATAAAGCATTAATAAGGATAGCAAAACTTGTATTTACTATTATGATGAACCAACCAAATGACAGAGAAGAGTCTAACTCTTTCAAGTTGAGAATAAAGATACTCCGCTTGCAATGTGGAATTCGAAATTCAAGTGCAGGGGAACAAAGAACGATAGCAATATCATGAAAATTGTATCAAATTGTAAAGAAATAGAAAAGAAACACCACCCATTGGAGACGAGAGCTTCACTTTAATATTAATAAAATTCAGTTTGAATGATTTTCAAATTGAAAATTTTAAGATTCTGTAAAGGACGCCGCACAAAATGTATGGTTAACGCGCTTTTGTTTTAAATCCTTTTATCGGAAACTCAGTATATACATTAGGCTTATTCGCTGTCATGGTCAACGTCAAATCTAAAAATATATCCAATTGATTTAAGTTTTTGCATGAAATTAGGTGACATGCGTTCATAAGAAAGCGTTTCGCCGCCTATTATGGCATTCAAATCACACAACTTTGAACCCTCTTTTCCCTTCTTGTCTTGTCCTGTCTCGTCTCGTAAAAATCTACGAGGGACGAACACGGCCCGACCGAAGCATTAAAAACAGTTGTAATACCCTGCAAAATGTTCTGGATAGCAATTTATTCTGAACTCATTCAAACCATTCCAAGTCAGTCTGAAATCTGTAACTAATCCTATCTTCACCAATCTCCAAGTAACACTTTAATTCTTTTCGAACCGTGCGTGCATTTTTTCAGATTGAACGTGCGGGTTGGAAAGTATTTGTTCACTTACATAAAAAAGAACCGTGGCTATACGATTTCCAATCCCCCATTTCTCGAAATCATGCATGTGTTCTTTGCAAAGATTTGCGAAATCATAGTGCGGAAAGTAAAGACCTCCGACATCATAATAAGCAATTTGGAGGCTTTCGGCTGTGTCGACTGTCAAACCTGTCATATGCTCCACTCGAAGACTCAGAACGTCGAGGTGTTTACTTTCGTCCTCCTTAAGAAAGACACTTTTCGCAATTCTGTCTTTGGAGATTTCCATTTTACCAGTGACGAAATTTCCTACTTCTGCACTTTCTAACTGCAAAAAGAGAATAGAGTTATAATTATAATTTGTTTTGAGACTTAAAACTTTTGAAGTTTCTAGAATATTTTAAAAAAGGTTTATGACTATTAACCGATAAAAACCGCTACATCAAATAAATATTACCAGACTACCGATTTTTTAACAAAAAAGAATTATGAAAAAATATGAAAGGTGAACAAACCCTAGGCTCTGATAATATTTTGAGAGCCTCTATTTCATCTTCGTAAATTACGTCGTGGTATACAACAATTCTAGGATCAAGATAGGCTTCTTCTTCTTTAAAGGGTGCTATTTTCAGAAAAGGAATACCGCGATCGACGTATCGGCATTTGAGTTTCTTCTGGATATATGCAGGTAGTAAAATTTCTCCGCTGCAGAGCTTATTGAACTTCTGGTCAACATACTATCGTTCAAGCAAATAATAAATATAAACTTTCAATCCCGTCTAAGAACTAAGATATATATATATATGTGTGTATATATATATATAT
>JAABKJ010001492.1:0-18122 GCA_011634705.1 Andricus grossulariae
TATATAAATACGAGAAAAGCACATAGTTCTTCAGGACGTAAGTGAATCAAAAGAGGGCCTCGAGGTCCAATGGGATTGAAAAGAGGACGTGGAGGGCTAAGCAGGACTAAAGGAGGCCCTAAATGGAATCATGCAGGGCTAAAGTATGGCCAAAATTTCGAATCGGGCTTGCTGTCATATGTTTTAAATTAGCACAAATAATTACATAAACCATTTTTATAGACAAATGCACATTTTTAAATTTTTGAATGAAAAAGCTTTCTAGTTGATTTCGAAAAAATATGGCCTATTCATGAAAAAAAAATTGTTAAAATTTATATTTGTTTTAAAAAATTATGTAAATAATTACAAATCAACAGCTGTTCTTAACTAAATGTAATCACACAATTAAACCTGTTATATTTCATACAAAAGCTATATGGATTTCAAATAGCTAATCATTGTGAATAACGAAAAAATGACTTTCGGTCATTAATATGTTTATAACATTATAAAAAATGTTTATCTTGCTCTGACCCACTTAAAATTATTTTGAATTAGTTATTACATTGATTTATGACCGGTTTTATTGGATTTGAAAATCTTCAAAGAAATGATATCACTGAAAAGTGAGGCAAAAAACAGTGTAAACTTTTTTATTAAATATCAAATTTTGCTCTAGTTAGAGTAATTTATCCGCAACTATTCGTTATGCCTGGAAGAGTTACCGCTATTTTGAAAAGAAAACATCAAAATTCATTGAGAATTCACCTATCGGACAATTTTTCCCAAAAAGGGTACCTTTCCCCCCACTAAAATGACGATATTTCATGATCCAGAAGATTTGACATAAATAACTAGAAAAAAGTAAAAAGATGCAATATTGGCGTAAAATTAAATTCAAAAACTTTTTGGACTTTTTTTGGTGAAAATTTAGACATTTGTTCCCTCTATTTTATGATATTAAAAGGTATACTTTTTCCTAATATACCTTACAGTTTCATTAAACATTGTTGGGCCGTTTAAGAAACATCAATAATTCAACAAACATGTGACGCAAAATTCAACATGGCGTAACTCCCGTCATTTTGAAAATTAAATAAATTCTTTGGATACAATAAATGTCTCATAATAGTAGACAGTTTGGCATTACAATTATAGGTAAATCTGCAGGCTTCGAATTAAAAATGCTTCAATTTTTGAAGCTTTAATTTTTCTTTGTTAAATATTGAAACACTGAAATGCTTCATTCGTTTAATTAATAAGTTTCGAAGTATTAGGTTATTCAATTTTTAACACTTTCAAATTCAATTGATTGAAGTTTGAACATTTATTTTTCAAATTTGTCAGGCGCCGAAGTGCCTATAGTTTTCGTTCCAGGTATACCAGGTATTCCAGGTATCCTAGAAGCCACTGCCTTATTTTGATTCTTCAATTATGAAATTTTCAATTTAGAACAGCTTGCCAATTTCTATTCAAATCAAACGAGCTTTTGAAATCCTTATATTTCTGACGTATAGTGGCACACATACATATTTTAACGTTTTAATTGGAAAATATTTATTGCTTTCAATTGCAATAAAATGTTCCATTAATGTTGATGCTATTTATTTTTCCATAATAGTAGACAATTCAGCATTACAATTGTAGGTAAACCTCCAGGCTACGAATTAAAAATGCTTCCATTTTTTGAGATTTAAATTTTCTATTGTTAAATATTGAAACCCTGAAATACTTCATTCGTTTAATTAATAATATTTGAAGTATTAGGTTATTCAATTTCTAACGCGTTCAAATTCAATTTATTGAAGTTTGAACATTTATTTTCTAAATTTGTCAGGCGCCGAAGTGTCTACAGTTTTCATTCCAGGTATACCAGGTATTCCAGGTATCCTGAAAGCCACTGCCTTATTTTGATTCTTTGATTTAAAAATTTTCAATTTAGAAAAGCTTGCCAACTTCCATTCGAATCAAACGAGCCTTTGCAAATCCTTATATTTCTGACGTATACTGGCACACGTACGTCTTTTAACGTTTTAGTTGTAAAATATTTATTGCTTCCAATTGCAACAAAATGTTTAATTAATGGTGATGCTATTTATTTTTCCATAATAGTAGACAATTCAGCATTACAATTGTAGGTAAATCTTCAGGCTTCTAATTAAAAATGCTTCAATTTTTAGAACTATAGATATTTGATGGTTAAATATTGAAACTCTGAAATGCTTTATTGTCTAATTAAAAATGTTCGAAGTATTATGTTATTTAATTTCTAACGCTTTCAAATTCAATTTATTGAAGTTTGAACATTTAATTCTTAAATTTTTCGGGCGCCGAAATGTCTAGAGTTCCCGACTCCAGGTATTCCAGGTATTTCGACAGCCACAGCCTTAAATCTTGCCTATTTTCATTCAAATCAAAGGAGCACTTGCAGATATTTCTGATATTTCTGACGTATACTGGCCCACATTTACTGTTTAGCGTTTTAATTTGAAAATATCTATTGCATTCAAGTGCAATAAAATGTTTAATTAATTGCAATGCTTTTTATTTTTCGTGCTAGTAGACAGTTCGTTATTACCAGTGGCGGATCCAGAGGGGGGTGGGGTGTTAAAACCCCCCTTCCAAATCGAAGAAGTTTCAAACTAACTGCAATATTAAGAATATGTCAAGGGACAAAATTCCAGCAAAAGCCCCCCCCCCCCCAATTCTAGATCCGCCACTGGTTATTACAATATTGTAGGTAAATCTTCAGTCTTCGAATTAAAAATGCTTCAACTTTTAGACTTCAGAGCTTTATATATTTGATGGTTAAATATTGAAACCCTGAAATACTTTATTTGTCTAATGAAAAATGTTTGAAGTATTAGGTTATTCAATTTCTAACGCTTTCAAATTCAATTTACAGAAGTTTGAATATTTAATTTTGAAATTTGTCGGGCGCCGAAGTGTCTAGAGTTTGATATTAGAATGCAGACTATAGGTATACCAGGTATACAAGGTATTCCAGGTATCCCAAAAGCGACAGCCTTATTTTGATTCTTCAGTTCAAAATTTTTCAATTTAGAAAAGTTTGCTCTTCAAAAAATATGTCTTTCATACCCTATAACTATATTTTAAATCAGAAACCGTTATTATTGATTCGCTGCGGTTTTCAGCTCTGCAAAGGACACCTTCTGTGGAAAGAAGAATGTCCCTACATTGTCCCCCCCTCACAATAAAACTACGAGAGTTCCATACCTGAATTTTGAAATCCCACCTTCAATTTAATTATTTTAATTTTTCACAAATGTTCATAAAATATAAGAAACTAATACCGTGTCTAAAAATGTAATATTCTGCAGTAAGCAGTCATTGGAAAATCTTATTATTTCAGAATTCTCTATAAGAGCCGCGCAGGTATTTAGCATTCTTAGCTCAGGATTTACCATTAAGAAGCACCTGAATTATCGGAGTTAGGTTCACTGAGGAATTTTAGGGCTTGCATGTTCAGTCATTACTGGTGAATTTGAAGAGGGTTGACGTCCATCACAGAACGTTTAATTGATTTCCTAATTTTCCCAAAGCTTCAGAAGTTGACAATTGTTCACGCCTGTAAAATTACTGCTTTGTGTAAATGAAACTCACCTGAACAAAACAGGGCCACCCGTTTGGGTCAAATCCTGACCATGTAAGACTGCTTTACCTGAGATAAGTTTGAAAGGACTTATTATTCAAATTTACCTAATCCTGACGCCTTATCCAACATAATTACTTTTGGAATAAGATATAGTCAAACGTTCAGGATTACTGAACAATATATACCACCAGCAGACTTCAAAGAAAACCTTTCTGCTTCTAGTTAACTGCGCAGTTTAAATTCTTCTGTCTTTTCCAAAGTCAAAATTTAACCTTTAAATTCTAGATTTCACTCTATTAAATATAAAATATATTTATAGAAATTAGAGTCTAAATACGAAGTACAAAAACATAGAAGAAATATCAAATTTTTGATTTGAAAATACTGAAAATTAACTTCTTTCAAACTTAAAGTACCATCAATGTGATATAAAATGTTGAATATTTAAAGATTATATCTTTATAAGTATGTATTCAATATGGAATTATTTGAAAAATGAAAGACCCTTTAGGTCAATATTCTTAAATAAAATAAAACATGTTTATACAGGAAAATCTTCTGAAAATAATATTTTCAAATTCTTTGTTTGATTCTAGATATTTTCTTGTAGGACATATCAATTTTTACTATTTCGAAATTGAAAGAATTTGGTGTGATTCAGTAAATGGGGGACTCCATGACGAATCGAAAGAAGTCAAACACTCATCTAAACAATTTTTTTCAAACTTACACAACTTGTTAAACGTAAAAAAAAAACTTTCCGCGGCCTTTAAAAACATAAAAAAATTAAAATGTATTAAGTCTTCGAAAAAATGTTTAGAGAAAAATATCCAAGAATATGAAATGATTATGAATGAATATAAATATGAAATATTCCATATCGCATTTAAAAATTTTCAACCAAACTAGGAAAATTTTAGATAGTTTATTGAAATTCATAAATCCCATTAGTAAATTTCAAAGTAGTGCATTGAATTTTCAAATGTAGGTTTTTCAATTTTCGAAGGCATTTTGAAATTTTGGGTACCAGTTACTCAGAAGCCAAGTCGGTGAAGCCAAAAAATACGCATATAATCGCAAGCTCAAATGCTTTGAAAAATCGCACCCACTGTGGATTCAAACCCTAAATAAAAACTACCTCAACCTAAACCTAGCGTAAGCATTAACCCCCTGAGCTATCGAACAATTTGGAGCTTCCGCACAAAATTTCAGCCAAGATTTTTCACTGGAAAACCCAGATCCAGCTTAGGAATATTTGCTTTCATTTCTTAGTTTTAGACATCTCATGAATAAGTGAGTTTAAATTTGGTTAAATTTTCAAATTTTATAATGTTCTGTTAAAAAATATATTTTTTTTTAATGAAATTTGACAAAAAACCCGCTCTGCCTATACTTCAAGCGGTAAAAATACATCTTTTGGAAGAGATCCGAAGAGATTCCTAGACTAACTTAACGTATAATAGATTTTTACTATAATTTACGTACATAAAGTTCAAGGGATTGTGTATGAGTTTTCAGATCTAACGTTAATTCTATATTTTATTTTGAAATTTTAATAAAATTCCTGCTTGAATTTTGAGCACTGTTTGTAAAAACTCAATTCATCTTCAAATTGAATTGGCAGATTTGTGATTTCATAAGTGTTTATAATTTGCAATAACATGCGCATGAACTTTCAAACATATGGTTAATTTTACAAACTGCTTTAAAATTTCAATAACACTACACCAATTGAACTTCAAAATTTGTATCCGAAAATCCTATTCTTCTTGATAATTCAGTGGCAGAATCAAAATTTCATAAACGTTCATAATTTTTTATAGTAAGTATCTAAACTTTCAGAAAAAAGACTTTAATTTTCCGAATTTTTCTAAAGTTTCAATTCAGATTACCTGAAAATTCATATAATCCACACAAAATTTCCAAATATCTCAGAAAATCCATCCATAAATATAATTGTTCGGTGACATAAAAATTACATACTCTATAACTTTGAAAATTCATACACTTTTGAAAACTCTCAACAGTGAAATTGTATAGGTTTTAAAAAAATCGGTGCAATGACTGCTTTCATTTTTTGAATCCGTCATGGAGTTCCCCTAATGAAAATTCGAAATATTCAATTTTTTTAAACATAAAAATGGATAGTTCAATTAAATTGTTTCGAACTTGGCAACATTTCACTTTTTAATCATATTTCAGTGCCATAGTGCAGTTTTTAAACAATCGATGCTATGATTTTTACATTTTTTTAATCTGGCATGGAGTTCCTCTAATGAAAATTTGGGAAAGTTCAATTTTGAAATATATCATAATTGGTAGTTCAATTCAAATGTTTCGAAACTGGAAACGTTCAACTTTTCAACACATAATATTCCAGTACCATAGTCGAGGTGATAGTTCAAATTTGCAAATGATCAATTTGCAATATTCAATCATCATTTATTTTTATAACTGGATACGTTCAAGGTTTTAATGTCCTCTTCCAATGAATGGCACAACAACCACAAATGGAGACTATAATTTTTAATATATAAGATTGATGCGAAAGGCAAACTGCAAAAACGGAAAAGTATAATTGAACATGTGAAAATGTCAAAATGCTCATACATTATGCAATATTCATAGAAAGGCGTATCTTTGCGTGGATAAACACACCAACGTCATGTGCTGCATAAGTTGTATAACGTGTAGGTCGTATTCGTGAATGAGGGGTTGTGGGGGTGGAGTTTGGAAGCTAGAGTTGATTTATTGTAACACTTGGACCGAGACTACCCTCTGTTGCTGAACAATCCACCCTCTCTTTCTCCTTTTCGTTCCCCCTCTCAAACATTGCAACCTAGATCCCTTCTTCACCCTGTCTAAACGCAGCTTTTATACCGAAGAGCCTTGCACTCGAAAATCCATTGATATGGAATGGGCTTTGTGTTACGACATTGTACGTGAAACAAAGACCGTGACAAACATTTCCCTTACTGAGATTCTTGTTTCTTCAACACCAATAAGGGCATAAGTGCCAACTTTCGGAAATGCGTTTCATTGACTTAAACTAATTGCTTGGACCTAACTCATGTCCCTGTAAAAGATTACGGTCCAGTTCAATTTTTAGAAGTAAGTCAATTTTTGTTTTTGTTTTTAATTGTTTATTTCACGATTAAATTAAGCTAAGTAATAGTTCGAAAGTACATTCTTGTTTTTTTTTTTTTTTTTTTTTTTTCTAAAAAAAAACTATAAAAGATTGCAACTCTTTGTGCGTTAGTATTTTCGTTTTCGGGGACGCACCGCACCATTTAAAAGGGAGTTTCCCGATGGTCATTAATTCTTTCAGGATTTTATTTTTATGGTTCGTTAGAGTTAAGTAATAGCTCGAAAGTAGTTTTTTTTCAATTAAAAAACAAGAATGTTTTGCAGGTTTTTATGTATCATGGCTGGCGCAAATCGACACGTACAAGAGTTTTTCCCGGAGGTGGTTGCTTCTTTTATAGTTCAATATTGTTGAGTAATAGCTTGAAAGCACTTCCTTCTTTTTTTTTGGGATGCGTTGTTTTTTGACTGGGGTTTTATTTTGCATATAATTCCTTGCTTCAAGGCTCTCCTTTCGAGATTTGAGTATAGAGCTAAGTAATAAGTCGAAAGCTAATTTTTTCTAGTAAAAAAATAAAAAGTTATGCAACACTTTCTCAGTCAAAATCGGCTTTTTATGGGATGCGCCGTACCTTTGACAAGAATTTTTCTCGGAGGCTGCTGTTTCTTTAGGATTTCCTTTCATGGTTCGATATAAGTAATGTAATAGCTTGAAAGTACTTTTTTTCTGAAAAAAAATCAAATGCATTCAAGGCATTCAAGACTTAAAAGCCTTGAATTTAAAAAATACTGATTATATGATAACAAAATTATTTAGCTTTATATGATTTTAGCTTTAAATTTGTCAATTTATGTGTCAATATGAAAATTCGTTAGTTTTCAGTCCTGAATAATGTTTTGTACTGACATTATTTAAGTTAATTGGCTTAAGAATAAAAATGGTTTAATTTGTTATATTCCATTCTGAAAGAGTACAATTAAACATTTTTCACATTTTGAAGGCTTGTAATTCAAAATAGTTTAATCACAAATGCGTTTTACTTCAAACACTTCGAAGTAAAAATATGTCTTTCAATTTGATATTCTACAAATTGCTTTTGTTTTCGAGTTGTGAGATTTTAAAAGATAAAAAATTAATACCAAACAACACTGGATATTTCATTCTAAAATGATCCAGATTTTCACAATTTCAATCTAAAAATATTATATTTTATAATTCAAAATTGTTTAATTAAAAGCATATTTAGTTTCACTTCATTTTATTTTAAAGACATTCAATATTGCAGAAAAATCTTTAAATGAATAAATGAAAATAGAGACGTTTTGAATTTGGAATTGCTGAAATTATCCAACAATTTTGATCCTTTGAAATATAAGGAATACAATTTTGAGCGCTTCAATTTAAAATGGTTATTTTGAAACAGTTTCATAATTGTAAATTTTTTATTTTAAAATACTGTCTAATCTTGTAGGCCTTATTTAAACTAAATCTATTTATCATAGAAGGCTTCCAATTTTTAATTGGTTGTATTTACAATAATTAAATATTTGTGTTGCAAATTATTTTGGACAGTATCTACTCGCAAAGAAAAAATCCGACCCAAATTTCGATACAAAGAGCCCCTTTTCTAGATCGTGCTATTTGTAACGAAAAAAATCAGCTATTTACACCAACATTTTAGTACCCCTAAACACGGGCATAATTTTATAATACTAACAAACTGTTTCAAATGAAGATAAAGAGGTAAATAAATGATTCTGTAAATGTGAATGCAAGTTTTCTTTCAGTGAATTGTTTCATTTTTCAGAGAGAAAAAAACAGACCTATGAGTTTTGTTATGGGTATTTTTGAAGTGAAAAAGTTTGATTTTTCACATTGGAACAAAAGAAGATACAGTAATTTACCGTAACAATGCTCCGTAGAATTATTACCATCTGAAGATAAATTATTGTTGCTGACAGGTTATGCAACTGAAATCGGGCTAGAAACTACGATTTTTTAAAAATGTTGAGTTCTGAGAACTTGCAGCTTCTAATTTAAATGACCGAGCAAATTTTTTAAAAATCGAAAATGGACAGAAATTTTTGTTCTCAGATTTCGTCACTCTGATTTGTGTCGAACCATGATAAGGAATCTATGATAAAAATGTAATTTTTAAACGTTAACTCTCACCCTGGTATAAAAAATGTAAATACAAAAGGATTCCAATATTATATTTAATTATAATTTACATCTTCATTTTCAGCCACCGAAATCTGAAATGGTAAATCTTACAACCCAATGAAAATGTAAATCACGAGGTCAAGGAAAAGCCCAAACCTCTAAATTTGCCTGAAGACAAAGCCGATAAATAAAGTAATCGGCTTGAGCCTCTTGTGCTTGCGTATGAGGGGGGCACATAGTCATTGAGCAGATGGGGAGGTCTTTTCTGGTGTACGTTGTACGAGACCCTTTTTGAGTCACGGTATCATCCCCGCATCACAAAGGACCGAATCGCGTGGCCGCAGATTAATTCTCAACAAAGAGTGTCCTCTCCTTCTTCTGCGCCCTTTGCATGCCCTGCATGCCTACCAAAACCTACCTAGCCCCCGGTGGAGTGCGAGGCTCTCTTCGAAACGCCCCAATAGCAGCAAGGGGGTTGGTCTCTTGCTACCCCTACTACCCCTAGCTATATAATCCTCAGCAACCTTGCCTAGACTTTAGTAGTGACCAAAATCTCGGTCTCTTAACTTCGTGCCTCTCAAACGAAATATTCAAATTAAAAGCAAACCAAGTTTCGTCTATTTTCTTCGAATAAATAAACATGTGTGACGTAAGAAACACGAGGTTCTTCAGACCCTGGAACGGGGAGGAAGATTCCAAGCCTGAAGAAAAAGTTTCTTCAACGATTACGGAATCTTTAAATTGTGAAGAAAGAGTGAAATGTGAACCAGAAGAAGATTCGGAAAGTGTGCACTCAAATGACAGTGTTAGTCAACAATCAGAAAGTGGATCGAGAAGTAGTTTTCCTGCAAGATCGTGCTCCACCCATAGTGAAGATTCATCGGAAACGAGTAGTCTTAACATGCTCAGTAATTTTGTTTTCAATGCACATCCTGAAAATCATGCGAGTAACCATTCGGCAACAAGCAATGTTTCCGCGGAATCTTGCAGACTGGAGAATTCGCATCAGTCAGCTTTTGCGAATTATTACAATTCGTATCCTGCCTTTTCTTCACCGGATTATCTATCGCATTTCAAGAGTGGATTGATGCCAATTGATTCTTCAGGAATTCCATTTGATGGCTATCATCATCTACATTATGGATTAACGGGGATTCCACCAGAAGCCTACTCGAGTGTCGAAGAAGCTGTGAAGTTTATTCATCAACAAGATGTTGCTGCTAAGCAGATGAAAAAACTTAGGCCGAAGAAGTTCAGATGTGAACATTGCAATGTGGCTTTCAGCAATAATGGACAACTGAAGGGACACATCCGAATTCACACTGGTAAGCTATCAATAAAAATGTTATTCGCATATTTTGAATAGGCATGTCCATATTTTGATAAAAGATACGACAGGCAGCAACAGTAGGAAGAACTATATTGTCTTATTTGGAAAGAAGAAACAAATTTGATTTATATAAAAAAAAAGATAGTTGAAGAAATTTGTTTTAAGGACATTTTTACATAGATGTTTACCAACGAAAATCATTTTATGGATTTGAGTAAGGTATATATTGCAGTTTCTCTATCCAGAAGTTTAATCTAAAACAAACGTATTAAAACAAACATTTATTTAACATAGTTTTCTTGTTTTATCACTTGGATTGATAAAATTTAACATGGTTTTCAGTGTGTTGATTATTTAAACTGAAAATTATTTAATGATTATTTTAATCCTGACTCAACTTCATGCTTATCCCAAATAATAAAATTTTTGTATCTGAGTTTCTTATTCGAGTTTCTTCTGTACATTTATTTTTAAAGTTTCTTCTTGAATTTTATTATTCAAATTTTTTTCGTTAAGTTTTGTCTGAAAGTTCCTTAGTCAGTTTAAAAAAAGTTTCTTGATTATTTTACTAAACATTATTTACTGATTATTTTAATCCTGACTCGACTTCATGCTTATCCCAAATAATACAATTTTTTGATCTGTTTCTTATTCGAGTTTCTTCTGTACATTTATTTTTAAAGTTTCTTCTTGAAATTTATTATTCAAGTTTTTTTCGTGAAGTTTTGTCTGAAAGTTCCTTAGTCAGTTTAAAAAAAAGTTTCTCATTAAATTTTCTCATTTAAATTAGACTATAATCGTTCTTCTCTTTACTTGTTTCAGGTGAAAGACCTTTCAAATGTGAAGCTGAGGGTTGTGGAAAATCCTTCACCAGAAATGAAGAATTAACCAGGCACAAGCGAATTCACACAGGTTTGAGGCCTCATTCCTGTGTCGTTTGTGGAAAGCGATTTGGTCGAAAGGATCACCTAAAAAAACACACAAGAACCCACGACAATCGAGGACCTTATCACATACCAGGAGTCACCTTAGGACCTTTTGCGATCGGACATCCTATGCCACCTGCCTATCTTTATCCACTTTAAAATAAATAATGAAAAATATATTTCTAAATTCACATTCCGGTGACTGCTATAAGCTTTTCATGTACAGAGAGACAGAGAGAGAGAGAGAGAGAGAGAGAGAGAGTAATAGTCAAATTTCATATATTTAAAAAGTATTTATACGTTTACGCGACTGATTGGTGTCCACGCAGATTTGCCTTCAAGATAAATCAATTAAGACAGGTATTGTCAAAGATTGACGGAAAAACGTTTTTTGGCCAATTTAAATAAGGGAGAAAAATATTTTTGATAAATGTTTTTACCTGAAGGAAAAACGACGATCCATGTAGGAGCAAATGTTGTCCATTGTAAATTTATATTCGCGTTGAGTCATGTAAATATTGTAAATGGAAGAGTCTTATGTAAATATGTCAGATTATAGAGAATAGTTTTCTATTTTAAATAAAAATGATTTATATGGTATTTACAAGTGTTTGAATTTTTATAACCTTCATACGTAATTATTTTTTTTTGTATTTAATATCACCTATATTTGATATTTTCCATAATTTAATTTTATTCTTAACGTTTACATTATATTTACAAGAGAATTTAAACGTAAAGTGCTGAAAATGTCAATATTTTCAATTGATCCTGTCAAACTCAAATTTAAAATCTTAAGCGCTAAAAACTTTTCAGTTGTAAACCTGAACAGTAAAAACTGTACAATATTGAAAAATGTTCAATCCTCAAAATTTAAATAATTACAAATTAAATAAATTTTTAATTTCACAAGAGGAAAGTTCAATATTGAAAATTTTCTAATTTTAAGCCCATAAAGTTAAAACATTTTTAATTTGAAGTCTGACCAAGTGAACAATAATTTATAATTTGTAAAATTCAGAATAAAACTAATCTTGTACTTCTTATTTTTGTGTGTAAAATCATTTTAGTTCTATTTTCTCCATAGTTTGTTGATTTCTGACTTTACTTGGCATCAATGGTGGTTTATCACAACCTTCACATTAAAAACTGGGTATATCCATAAGTTTTAAATTTATCTTTCGTAACCTTCAGAAAAATCTGTCATTTCTTAATTATGACTTGGAAACGCTGTCAATTTAAATCAATCTTATAAACAAATAGCTTCATTTGGAAAATGAAATTTAATAAAAAAAATCTAATACGGTGAAGTGTTAGAAAATCGAAAGAAGAAAATGATCGAGCCCTCATTTATTCATTGTTACTAAATAAGATATTATTTATACTTTTAATTTTTTTCTCGTGAAAACAAACATTTTTCTCTTAGAACATATTATATGGAATAAAAGCGCTAACATTTTTGAACTGGTAATTAATTAATTTTTCCAGGGATCTCTTAGCCACGCATAATCCTCTGTGAACATTTTTCTTGTATGTATTATTTTCGATTTATTAGCATTGCACTACATTAATATTATAAAAAAATAAAGTTTTAGTGGCGCTTGGAAGGTTTTGGGTGTCCTTTATAGGTATGTATCTATCTTTCTTACTTCAGTTCCAGCTCACATTTACTGATACATTCAATTGTTTTAATTATTTATCCGTAGTTCTCTTCCCCAATGGGACAGGTACTTCCGATTCTTTTTTCGTTTACACTCCTGGTATGCCTTAGAAACTATTTTAAGACCGAAAAGAAAAAAATGGCTATACCCATTTTTGAGAAAAATATTTTTTTCTTATTGTAAAAAAAATTATTTCCATTCATTATTTTTCCAAATACGTCAATCTAAGACCATTCTAACACTAAATCTAAAAAATAATATTTGATTTGATTTGAAGAACAATATTAAAATCGTTGAATAATTAATTTAAATTAATATTACAGCGAGTGAAGTTTGTTATATTTACACAGTACATGCAGTAATCGTTTAGCATAGTCATATGTGGTTCAAAAATTGAATTGAAATTAAAAAAAAAAAATTTATGCATATAGCCCGGAAATGTGTTCGAATCCACACAAAAATAAATCCAGTTTTTTTTCTTTTGAAAAAAAAAAATTATATTTGGAGGTGGCGCCAGCCACATGAAGTTTAACACGTATTTCCCATGAGAAAAGAGGCGTCTTCGTAAATTTTATTTAGAATCGTCAATACACCAAACTCTCGGTTTCAGTCCCCCCGGTTTCCGCCTTCCTAGAACTGCTGTCTCAGGCGAGAGAACGGTTACGACGTTTGTCGCAACGTCTCTCGCCAACGGTTGTTTACGTTTGGATCCCCCCGATTTGAGACCGAAGACAATCCCTGACACTGGACTGAAACCGAAAGTTTGGTGTATTAGCTGAATCGAGTTGAAACTCAAAATTTTTCTCCACAATAATTAACAGTGGAATATAAAAAAACATTACTTTTTAAATATCACCCCCATGAATCTGTTTTATAGGGTACCAAAAAAACCCCATAAGTCAAAAAATGGGATTTGCGAGTTTTTGACGCTAATTATGATTTTTTATGCGTTTGTAAAAATGAAAATTTTTTCTAATACATAGAATACTACTTTATAGTGATAATTAGAAAGTCGCGGTTTATTAAAAAAAAATTCCACTTTTTGTCCAATTTTCAATTAGAGTGATTTTTTTGAGGTCCTTTTAATCTTTACACATGTATATTATCATCGACGAGACGTGTATTCTTCAAAAAGGGGACAAGGGCTAATGTTAAATTATGCGCAATTCCAAATTTTTCTTTTGCGATTTGCAATAAACTTCTTGTTGTAATTCAAAACAAAACTTTTACAAGACATTTAAAGACCTAGTCCTCCCACTTACTTCTAATTATTCCATTCTTTGTTTTTGTCTCTTGTGTAAGATAGCTTTTTTGTTTAAATTAATTTTTTTCAAACATTGGGAAAAGAACAAAAATAATTTACTTAAAAAATACAATACTATTTAAGAAAAGATTCTTGTTGAGGTTCACTTATTATTTGTCCAGAACTAAAAAGTCAACGCAAAACTAAAGATTTTAGAAAAAATAAAACTTTCTAGCATTACTTGAGGAGAAGATAATTATAAACAATAATCCCTTGTTGAAATGAGAATGTTTGTTAACTTGCACTAATTATTACCTCACTAAGTGAAAAGTGGACAAGAAGTTTAAGACTTCAGAGAAATTGCAACTTTTTAGCACTTCTCTAAGAGAAGATAGTTATAAACATAATTAAATTGTTTAAACAATTATGTTTGGTACCTTGCATAATTTATTGCTTCACTAAGTATAAAGTGGGTAGAAATTTCAACATTTCAGAAGAAACCGCAACTATCTAGCATTAATAAAGAAGAAGATAGTTATGAACAATAATAATTCGTTTAAATAATAATTTTTGCTAAATTGAATTAATTATTAACTCACTCCAAGTGAAAAGTAGACAAATAGTTGAAATTTCAGAAAAAATTGGAACTTTCTAGCGTAATTAAATATTATTAATAATAATAATACATTGTTTGAACAATTAATTTGGTAAATTTTAATCAATTATTTACCTCACTCGAATTTAAAATTGGACAAAAGGTGGAAAATTTTTGAAAAAACCGCAATTTTCTAGCATTATTCTAAGAGAATTTCATTAACAATAATAATAAATTGTTTGGACAATTATGTTTGTCAACAATAATTAACCATTACTTCACCCTGATTGAAAATTGGACAAAAAGTGGAACATTTGTTAACAAACCGCAACTTTCTAACTCTATCCTAAGAGAAAATTGCTAAAAACAATAAATAATTGTTTAAAAAATGTATGTAAACATCAAATTATCAGTATAAAATAATATTTTATATATTAAAAACGATTTGCATTAAAAAAATCATAATTAGCGCCAATAACTCGCAAAATCCATTTTTTCACTTATGGGGGTTTTTTGGGACCCTATAAAACATACTTATGGGGGTGATATTTGACAAGTTATATTTCATTAATATTTTATGGCTAATTGTGAAGAGGAAAGTTACAATTCAACTTTATTCAGCTAAAATTGACGATTCTGAATAAAATTGACAAAAACGTATTTTTTTCTTATGAGTAAATACGTGCTAAACTTCATGGGGCTTGCGGAATCTGTAAATATCATTTTAAAAAAACCTATTTATTTTTTTGTGGATTTGAAGAAATTTGGAGGCGATATGCATGAAAATTCGAAACAAAAAAATGTTGAACTATCCATTGCTTATACACTAAGTGAATATAACAGTCGTCGCTGACTAATATTATTATTTAAATATATTATTTAATAATGTAAATATACCTGTTGGAAGCTGATTTTTTGACAATTAAAATTTTTTTAAATGTTTGATATTCTTGAAAATCCCATTTTTCGAAAAAAAATATTTTTGTTGCTTGTTTTAAAAATAGATTAAGCATTGTTTTTTCTTTTTAGTTTCAGAATAGTCTTAGCATATTCGGGGGAAAAATCGGACAGTAAAGTATCTTTAATTGGGCTCAAATCAAGGTATGAATGAAAAAAAAAAAAATAAAAAAAAAAGTGAAATACATTTTTCTCAAAACTGGGTCTACGGATTCTTTCTTTCTGATTTGAAAATAGTCGTAAGGCATACCAACAATGAAAACAAATAAAAAATCAGGAGTGATACCTTTGGGTTGAGCTCAGTCGAGGCTATCCGTGAATATACTGATACCCTTAAAATACATCAAACAACGACTTTTAATGGAATTGGAGCCCTTCCTCAGGTTTCGAAGCCGAAATATGAACATTTTCAGTTTCGAGGTTTTCTTTCTCAAAATAACTATTTTGAAAATATTTGAAAATATCGCAATTTTGAGTTTTTGATAGCGATATTTTGAACTATTTGCAAAATAGTTATTCTTAGAGAGAAATCTTGGGGCGAACGCGAAATTCACGGGGTGACTATAGTTCAAGAACTGATTTGAATACCCTGTAAATCCAGGATTTTTTCGTTTTTCTCCCTAAAAGATATTCATGTGCGAAAATGTGGAGAACCACCAAATGTCGAATTTCAAATTTAAAAATTTCATATTTCGGCTTAGAAAACTAAAAAAGGGTTGTATTAAAAAAAAGGAATCAAATGGAGTCCTCTCAGATAAGCTTTCATTTCAAAAAGTTAAACAGAGGTTTTCTCAATTTTATAATGCACATAGTTCTACACTTTTGCAATTTGAAAATCAAAGTTATTGCTATTATTTTTTATAAAAAATGAGGAAGCTCATTTTTCTCTCAGGCCTAAGTAAACGGAGAACCTAAGGGATAAATTTAATATCAATCTAAAACTCTCGTGTTGCTAATTCCAACAGCACGTTCGTTCCGCAATATTGCTCCGACACAAGTCGCTGATCAATCTCTCTATCAATCGTCCTAGGCGGAGAGCTTCACAAAGTCATCATACGTCACAGTTTACACAAAAATACACAAACTGACTGATCGTCCCATAGTAAGATCCATTCTCTTGACTCCAATCACATCCTCTGCGCAAAGCTTTCGACCAGGGCCCATTAGTATCAAAGATCATTCCATTCAGGCGTCTATCACTCCACTGACACTTTTCGTGACAGTTCTTGACCGTTTCTCTCCACAAATACCTATTCTGGCATACAACTTTTGCTGCCTCCACATCCATATTCCATACATCTTTTCATGCAAGCTCTTGTGTTTCTGTGGCTCTTTATATCATGTGCCTCATTCACACATTCTAGTTTAAAATAATAATAATTAAATAATTAATTCAATTTATGTGACTGCGGTGCATTTACGCGTTTTATGTACATTACAATCCGCTGTATCGTGATGTACAAAATTACGATACTCTACGCTGTCGCGACAAAACTTGTAAATGCACCGTCGTCAAACAAAATAGTATATGCGCCAATGCGCACAATTCGGTTCTTCACGCGACTCGCTTACAATGCTCGCCACGTCAAGACCCTCATTATGCGCCTCGGCCCATAATATACTATTATATGATGAATAAGTCCTAAAAGCCTGTCTTATTATTATATTTGGATATCAAAATTTTTTAAAAAGTAGGTCACAATCGACCTAAATGAAATAAAATAGAATGATCCTAAAGCCAAAGAACTATTTGAATTTGAAAAATCGGGTATAGTTATGACATATATTTTTTTACTGAGATAAAGAAGTACAGAATCGTCGTGGTTAACTATTAAATTGAGAAAAAATACCACGCCGATGAAACTCTTCACTCTTCACATAATCCACATAAATCGTACTAGAACTTCCATCAAAAAAAGAGGAATTGCAAATGTTTCCTGGAGGATTACTCGTAATAAAGTTAGAATATCCGGCGGAAGGTCATAAAATAGAGGCAAAAATTAAATGCACAGCGACGGCAGGACGTGTTCTGGCCACCACCATTTTCCTCTCGATTTAATCTAAGATGGCGTCACCAGTAATCCCTCGGTAATATTATACGATAGAGTGGGGCTGAGAATCACCCTTCTTCAATTATGCGACACTGGGGTTGCGCCCCTCAGTTGAACGGTTGGTTACCACAAGTCTATTCGTTTTTTCGCTATCTTCTTTATAGGGGAGATCGCGGTTACATATGAATGTTATGGTCGATTTTGGGGTTGCTTCAGTTCGCGGAGTCTTCCAAAGAGAGGCAAGGACAGAAAACATAAATATTTAAAAACACCTTTCTCTCCTGCCATCAAATTCATTTCCTTTCGGGTTCTCACAATATACTTTTTTTTTTTATTTGAATTTACTATGCGTCATTAAGTTGTATAAAATATTATTCATCGAAAAGGAGATCGTAAAGAAAACCAAGAAACTTGTCGAGATATTTATAATTAAATTTAATTGCAAGATTCTGTAGGGAAATAGGTGCTGAATTTTATTGTAAGATTGTTAATGTAATTAGTAACATGATAGAA
>JAABKJ010001492.1:18132-30480 GCA_011634705.1 Andricus grossulariae
GGGGGGGGGGGGGGGGTCACATCACTCGCAAGTTTGAGCACGCCTACGGAGCGCGGGGTTTCGCCCTCGCTCTTCGCGCTCGGATGCACCTAAACAAGCCTACACTTGAAAATAGGTATTACGAAACGGTCGAAATCTCCATTTTTGAAGAGATTGTTAAATTTGTTTTGATTTTGAATTAAAAATGGAATTAATTTACTCAGGAACAAAAAGGAACACAAATTCTATTTTTTTGGTACAACAATTTTTTTAAAAATTATTTAAAATTTCAGTTAAAATTTAGATACAATTTTAACGTAGTAATCATTTTTTCGACCAAACCTTTTTTATTCTTATTCAGCATCCTTGTACCTCGGGAGTAAGTTTTTACTTTTGCAAAAAATTGAAGATTCGTTTTTTAATCGCTATCCAAAGCCGATTTTAAAAAACCATGACATTTAAATCTCAAAATTCTCGACCGATTTTCTCGGAATTAGCTAGGTTTCTGATGTAAATCTTAGTTTATCCGTATTCAGAAACTTATTATCTCAAAAGTATGATTTTATTTATTTTTTCAATGAAAATTGAATCTTTTATCGCAATCCGAGGTCAAGCCTGATCCAATTTTAGGTTAGTGTCACTTTGAGTATGTCAGCATCCACAAAAATGTTCTCGAACATTGGTCACTGTTTTTGATTAAACTATTTTAACCTCAATTCAACAACATTTCAGCTCGGAAATGGACACTTGTTTTATTTTTAAATGGAGATTTCGACTTTACAGACTGTTTTTCCGCTCTTTTAAAATACTCTCATTTTGTTGGCTATTTAGATCTGCACTGCCAATCTTCAACTATACATCTTATCAAGAAATTATCTCAAGCAAATTTGTAGATATGTTTTAGATGAAAAATTTTTCTTCTGAACATTTTTTATATCTTGGACAGTTTGACCGGACATTGGAAAGTATCCTAATTTTTTAAAATCATTTTCGATGGATCAAATTAGAAACGGTGGTAAAAAATAGCTGGTTATCAGACTCGTTCTTCCTTTTGATGGATCGTTCACATATTACAGAAGGCGTTCTTTCTCTGTTTAAGGCCATGCGACGAGTGGGTCACGTGACTGGCTTCCTACCTTACCGACACTTTTTTTATTTGTAAATTTATTTTCACACGAATAGCCACATCGAGTTGAAAATTTGGGATAATAAATAAGAAGCACTAAAAAACGCGAATCTGGTCTTAAATTTTTATAATTATGAAAAAAGTTTTTTTTGTTACTAATTTTGTTGTTGTTTTTTTTTCATAATTATAAAAATTTAGGACCAGAGTCCCGTTTCTTAGTGCTTCTTATTTATTATCCTAGATTTTCAACTCGATGTGGCTGTTAGTGTGAAAATAAGTTTACAAATAAAAAAAGTGTCGGTAAGGTAGGAAGCCGGTCATGTAACCCAGTCGTCACATGGCCTTGAATGATTATTTTGTAACTGAAAATGTAACTATTATTCCACTTAATATTTCAAAATTTTAGTTAAAAATTTATCTCTTTGGGTTGAACATTCATTTTTGGACTAAAAATTCAATTTTTGGTTGAAAAATTTTCTTTTTTAGTTGAAAATTTACTTTTTTTGGTAGAAATTAATCGTTTTAGTTGAAAATTCATCACTTTGTTTGAAAATGTAACTTTTTTTTTAAAAGTTAGTTTTTTTTAGTTAAAGTTATTTTTTTTTTGTGGAAATTTATTTTTTTAACTGAAAATGTAACTTATTCCAATTGAATATTCCGTAGTTTTAGTTGGAAATTTATCTGTATGGTTGAGCATTGATTTTTTGAACTTAAAATTTAATTATTTAAGTTTTGATTGAAAATTAATTTTTGTTGTTGAAAATTCAACTATTTCAGTTGAAAATTCATCAGTCAGGTTGATGAACTATTTTGTTGAAAATTCGTTTTTTTTTTTTATTGAAAATTAATTTTTTCAACTGAAAGTCTAACTGTTCCATTTTTTGTTCCAAATTGATATTTTTTATTGGAAAATTATAGTATTTGTTTAAAAATTAATGTATTTTGCCATTTTTTGCTCTGCTGTGTTAAATGGTGTTTAGAATGAACGTCATGAATTAAAATAAATGTTTGCGTTTAGAGGCAAGTATGAATATTTTACTTTTAGTTGACCGGGAAAATTGAAAAACTTGACCGGGAAATTATCGTTAATTTGAAATCGTCCGCCGAATCGCGTCCCTGCTAATAAAATGTTGCAAAGAAAAAATTAAGCTGTTAAATTTTTCGTATTCGTACCAACTTTCGATTATTAGTTTTCATTATCTGAAATTCTGGAACATTAACAAATATTATCTTTTCGGAGATAGCTAATCTCCTATCGATAAGAAGTATTCTATGTATTCGACATTAATAATACTCTAATTTCGATAAAACGTCTCCACAGAGTACTGAAAATAGCATTTAATAGTTTAATGTACAGGAATATTGACATCGTTTTCACCACGGACTAAGTGAGAATAAAATCGGGGGTAGATGGAAGGTGGATTGAAAGCTTAAGGGAATAATCTGCACCATCTGATACAACTTAAAAGTAAGTGAGGTGTAACAGTGGAGAGGCTGCACGAAATAAGCTTCTTTAATTTAAACTTAATATTCAAATTCAAGTCCTAAAATAAAACCAAAAGTTTTCAAACTGCTCTTCATTTTGTCGTGTTTAACAATCGATTTTAGCAACTTGAATAACAATATACTTACATTATTAATACTGCAAAAACTGATAGTCAATTATGCTTTTCTAACTTTTCCACTGATATAATAACAAGTCGGTCTCTCGATAAAAGTCCCAACTCTTCAGCTTCATTAAAAATCAACCTTCGTCTCGCTTCTAGTTCGTTGAAAGTGAAAACGAGGTCACTTTTGCCTTATAAATAATTATAAATTTTAGCAATAATTTGCAATTAATGATGTTTCGGTGGTACAAATAACCTTGAAGAAAATTGTTTTAAAGATTTTAAGTTATTATAAAATATTCCGAAGAATTTCGAGAGATTTCGTTCTAAAAATTTTTAGAACTCTTAATAATAACAATTATGTTAGGGATTTTTAAATACTTTTATGTTTTTAATGTTAATATATATTTGAAAATAAAAATCGAGGGAAGTCAACGCGCGCTTTACACACATACATTTTATTTAAGCGGTTTTTTTTTAGAGAAATTTAATTTAGATTCATGAAATTTCAAATGATTTCTACATATTTAAATGGATTTTTACGATTTACATAGATTTTAAAAGGTTTTAATAAATTTCTAGTGAATTTTTTGGGAATAATACATTTTTTTAGAACTCTTGATATTAAAAAACGTGTTCTTATGGATTTTTAAAGAATTTTTTTAAATATTTGAAAATAAAAATGCAGGAACCTGAATGCGCACTTTGCGTGCGTGCAATTTATTTAAACAGTCTTTTTTAAATGTAAATTTAAGGAATAATTTTAATTTAATTGATCTCCAAGGAATTTCAACTGATTTCTACTTATTTTAATGGATTTTTACGCTTTTTTTCAGAAAGATTTAAAAAGAATTGCAAATATTTCTAAACATTCAACAAAAATTTCAAAAATATCTGAAGATTTTAAAAAGCTTTTAATATGTTGAAAAGATTTCAAAAAATTTACACGGAATTTCAAAAAGTTTTACAAAGCATTCAAAGTTTTCCCAAAAGTTTGAAAGATTTCAACAAATCGTAAACATTTAACAAAATTTCGCAAATCTCAGAAGATTTTAAAAAGAGTTTAATATATTCAAAAGATTTTAAAACATTTACAAAGAATTAAAAAAAAATTTAAAAAGTTTTCACAAAAATTTTAAAGATTTCACAAGGTTTTCAAAAATGGTACAAAAATTTCACAATAATTTCAAAAGATTTCAAATAATTAAAGAAATTTCACAACAATGCCTAAATATTTAACAAAAATTTCCAACGAATTTAAAAGATTTAAACAGAATTTGAAGAGATTTCACAAAGATTTCGATTGTTTTAAAAGATTTCACAACAATTTATAAATATTACTAAAAATTTTAACAAAAATGTAAACATATTTTAAAATGATTTCAAAATTTTCAAAAGAATTTTAAAGAATTTTAAGGGATTTCACAAAGGTTTTAAAGTTTCCATAAAAGTTTCAAAGATTTCACAAAGATTTTAAAGATCTCTAAAGATTTTACAAAGCTTTAAAAAAATTTACAAAGATTTTGCCCAAATTTTAAAGATTTCACAAAGTTTTCAAAAATTGCACAAAGATTTCAAAACATTTAAAAAAATTGCACAAAGATTTCTAAATATTTATAAAGATTTAACAAAACTTCCAAATGAATTTAATAGCGGGTTTTTTAGTGAAATTTAATTTAGATTCATGAAATTTCAAATGATTTCTACATATTTAAATGGATTTTTACGATTTCCAAAGATTTTAAGTGGTTTTGAAATCAATCTCTAGTGAAATTTAGGGCATAAAATCAATTTTATTTTAAAGGATATGAAGGAAATAAAAAAATTCAAAGGATTTTAAAGATTTTAAGTTATTTTAAAAGATTCCTAAGAATTTCAAGACATTGCATCATAAAAAATGTTAGAACTCATAATATTCAAAATTTTGTTCTTATGGATTTTTAAACAATTTGTTTTTAATATTAGAAAATAAGAATCGAGGGACGTGAATTCTCACTTCGCTTGTGTGCATTTTATTTTAACGGTTTTTTAAAATGTAAATTTAAGAAATAATTTTAATTTAATTGATGTCTAAGGATTTTCAAGTGATTTCTACAATTCTGCAAATATTTCTAAACATTCAACAAAAATTTCAAAAATATCTGAAGATTTTAAAAAGCTTTTAATATATTGAAAATATTTTTAAAAAATTTACATAGAATTTCAAAAAGTTTTACAAAGCATTCAAATTTTTCCCAAAAGTTTCAAAGATTTCAACAAATTGTAAACATTTAACAAAATTTCACAAATCTCAGAAGATTTTTAAAAGACTTATATTCAAAAGTTTTTAAAACATTTTACAAGAATTTTGAAAAAATTCCCAAAGTTTTCACAAAAATTCTAAAGGTTTCACAAAGATTTAAAAAATTTCACAACAATGTCTAAATATTTAATAAAAATTTCAAACGGATTTAAAAGATTAAAAAAAAATTTGAAGAGATTTCACAAAGATTTCCATTGTTTTAAAACATTTCACAACAATTTATAAATATTACTAAAGATTTCAACAAAAATGTCAAAAGATTTTAAAATTTTCAAAAGAATTTCAAGGGATTTCACAAAGCTTTCAAAGTTTCCACAAAAATTTAAAAGATTTTACAAAAATTTAAAAGATCTCTGAAGATTTTACAAAGCTTTAAAAGTTTTTATAAAGATTTGACCAAGTTCTAAACAATTTCACAAAAATTTCAAAGGATTTTTAAAGATTTCATAAGAATTTCAGGAGATTTCACAAAGATTACGGTTTTTTTAAATTGATTTCAAATAATTTTTAAAAGTTTTACAACAATCCATACATATTTATAAAGATTTCACAAAAATTTCAAAAGATTTTAAAACTATTTCAAAATTTTAAAAAGAATTAAAAATATTTGCAAAGAATTTCAAGAGATTTCACAAAGCTTTCAGTGTTTCCCAAAAGTTTCAAAGATTTCTAAAAATTGTAAACATTTTAAAAAATTTCGCAAATCTCTGAAAATTTTAAAAAGCTTTTAATATATTGAAAAGATTTTTAAAAATTTACACAGAATTTCAGAAAGTTTTACAAAGCATTCAATGTTTTCCCAAAAGTTTCAAAGATTTCAAAAAATTGTAAACATTTAACAAGAATTTTGAAAAAATTCCCAAAGTTTTCACAAAAATTCTAAAGGTTTCACTAAGATTTAAAAAATTTCACAACAATATCTAAATATTTAATAAAAATTTCAAACGGATTAAAAAGATTTAAAAAAAATTTCAAGAGATTTCACAAAGATTACGATTGTTTAAAAATATTTCACAAAAATTTATAAATATTACTAAAGATTTTTAAAAAATATCAAAAGATTTTAAAATGATTTCAAAATTTTCAAAAGAATTTCAAGGGATTTCATAAAGCTTTCCAAGTTTTCACAAAAATTTCAAAGATTTTACAAAAATTTCAAAGATCTCTTATAGATTTTGCAAAGCTCTAAAAGTTTTTATAAAGATTTCACAAAGTTCTAAACAATTTCACAAAAATTTCGAAGGATTTTTAAAGATTTCAAAAGAATTTCAGGAGAGTTTACAAAGATTACGGTTATTTTAAAAGATTTTAAAAGATTTTTAAACTATTTCAAAATTTTCAAAAGAATTAAAAATATTTGCAAAGAATTTCAAGACATTTCACAAAGCTTTCAAAGTTTTCACAAAAATTTCGAAGATTTCACAAAAATTTCAAAGGTCTCGAAAGATTTTACAAAGCTTTAAAAGTTTTTATAAAGATTTCACCAAGTTCTAAACAATTTCACAAAAATTTCAAAGGATTTTTAAAGATTTCAAAAGAATTTTAGGAGATTTCACAAAGATTACGATTGTTTTAAAAGATTTCACATAAATTTATAAATATTACTAAAGATTTAATAAAAATGTCAAAAGATTTTAAAATTATTTCAAAATGGTCAAAAGAATTTCAAAGATTTACAAAGAATTTTAAGGGGTTTCACAAAGTTTTCACAAAGCTTTCAAAGTTTTCGCAAACATTTCAGACATCTCTAAAGATTTTTCAAAGCTTTAAAATTTTTAAAAAAGATTTTGCCCGAATTTGACAGATTTAATGAAGTTTTCAAAAATTTCACAAAGATTTCAAAACATTAAAAAAAATTCACAAATATTTCTAAATATTTATAAAGATTTAACAAAAATTTCAAATGAATTTAAAAGATTAAAAAATAATTTCAAGAAATTTCACAAAGATTACGATTATTTTAAAAGATTTCAACTAATTTTTAAAGGTTTCACAAGAATTTATAGATATTTCTAAAGATTTAACAAAAAATTTAAAATATTTTAAAACTATTTCAAAATAACTTAAAAGATTTTCAAAGAATTTCAAGAGATTTCACTATGTTTTCAACGTTTTCACGAAAATTTCAAAGATTTCACAAAAATTTCAAAGGTCTCTTAAGATTTTACAAAGCTTTAAAAGTTTTTATAAAGATTGCACAAAGTCCTCAAAAATTTCACAAAAATTTCAAAGGATTTTTAAAGATTTAAAAATAATTTCAAGAGATTTCACAAAGATTAGGATTGTTTAAAAAGATTTCACAAAAATTTATAAATATTACTAAAGATTCAACAAAAATGTCAAAAGATTTTTAAATGATTTCAAAATGGTCAAAAGAATGTCAAAGATTTACAAAGAATTTTAAGGGATTTCACAAAGCTTTCAGAGATCTCTAAAGATTTTACAAAGCTTTAAAAAAGTTTACAATGGATTTTGCCCAAATTTTAAAGATTTCACAAAGTTTTCAAAAATTGCACAAAGATTTCAAAACATTAAAAAAATTTTACAAAGATTTCTAAATACTTATAAAGATTAAAAAAAATCTCAAACGAATTTAAAAGATTTAAAAGTAATTTCAAGAGATTTCACAAAGGTTACGATTATTTCAAAAGATTTCTCAATGTTTTTTTTAAAGGGGTTTTAACGAATTTCTAGAGAACTTTAGGGAATAAAACAATTTTATTTCAAGGGATTTCTGTTCGTAGGAGTATTCTTAAAATGAAGCCAGGCAGTTATTATTCAAAAATTTTATTATCAATTTGTTTTGTCTGAACTTTATTTATTTATTTTTTTTTGTGATGTATGTACTCAGCTAAATCCGAGTTTTGGATTTTCTAAAACCTTGAAGTAGAAAATTATTTCTCATGACGACAAAGTTATTCTGTATTTTTCAGACTAAAAAAAAAAAATTTTAAAGGTCGCTAAAGTTGTTTTTATGTCCGATATGCAACTTTTATGAGTTAATAATTTTTTTTGACTGTTTTTGTAAAAAATGGTGAAAATTGACTTCAGTCTTATGGGTAAATTTAGCCCTAAATTTTGTTTAAATATGAAACTCATTATGAAAATATGGAATTAATTTAGAATGATAAATCTCTTCTAATTTTTGATGTCATGTGAAAATTCCTCGAAAGCCTTTCTTCTAAAGTCTTTTGAAATCGCTTTAAATATTTAAAATCCCTTATGATCCTTTAAAATCTCTCCAACTCGGCTAAAATCGTTGAAATTATGTGATTTACTTCGAAATATTACGAGAATCTTTGAAATCCCTTTAAAATTCATTGAAATATTTCAGATTTGTGGGAATCTTACGGAATTTTTTCAAATCCTTTAATTTTTGAAATAGATTTAATTTTCTCGTAATCCCGTACAATCCTTTATCGCATTCGAAAACTCTTTGAAATTCCGTTATAACTTTTGAAATCATGCGAAATTATCTAAGATCCGTGGAAATAATTAAAAATATTTTTAAAATCCTTTGAAATCCTGTAAAATCATCTTTAAATCTCCTAAAGCTCGCTTAATTATTTCATTCTTGGTAGACTTTTTTTCTTTTTCACTTCAAAATTTATTTATTTCGCTGAAAGTTGAACTATTTTGTTGAAAATTCAAATTTTTTACCTCAAAATTTAACTATTTCATTTTTGGTTGCAAATGTATATTTTTTCTTGAAAATTTAACAATATTGTGGAAAAATTCTTTTTTTTTTATTGAAAATTTACCTTTCTTAGTTGAAACTTCAACTTCTTGGTTGGAAATTTATGTATTTTGTTGAAAATTTCTCTTTTTGGTTGAAAAATGTTTTTTGATATTGAGAAATAATTATGTTCTTAACATTTTGCTGCCGCACTATAATTCGCAAACTTTTTCTCAATTTCAAAGAGATAAGAACAATGAAATTACGGACAAAAATTACAGGGAAAATTCAAATTGAATTTAGGTTTTGAAAAATTAAATTTAAGAAAATATTTTAAAATATTTTAAACGATTTCCTAAAATTTCTGAAAAGAATTTGGATGATTTTAAAGCAAAAATTATCAATTTTTCAAGGTTACAAAATTTTCGAAAAAATTTGAATAAGTTTAAGAGATATTTAGAATTTTGGAAAATATACCAAAATAATTTTAAAATTAAAAAGATTTCAACAAGTTTAAAACAATATGTAGATTTTCAAAGATTTTGAACAAAAAATTTAGAAGCTTTTTAAAAATTTTAAAAGGTTCCAAGAGAATAAAAAAATTGTCTTAAGACTTCTTTGAAAATTTGAAATGATTTTATAATTTACAAAATTTATTTTAAGAGAATATTTAAAAATATTTTTAAACTTGTAAAAAAAGAATCTGGAAGATTAGAGGGCATTTTTCAATTTTGCAGAATTTTTTCCAAAATGGAAATAATAATTTAAAATTTGAAAAGATTTAAAAAAATGAAGGCAAAATTTAAATTTTGGATGATTTCAAAATAAAATTTTGAACTTTTTTTTTAAATATTTTGAAAGATTTCAAGATAATAAAAAAATTTCCTTCACATTATTAAGATTTCCAAAATTGTCAAAAACGAATCCGGAAAATTTTAAGACAATTTTAGGAATAAATCGAGTCAGTTTGAAAGATATTTAGGAATGTTAGAAGTTTTCAAGAGATTAAAAATATTTTAAAACTTAGAAAGGTTTCCGAAAATTTGTAAATTTATAGTTGGTCTACAACATTTTTTTCTTTCTTGATTAAAAAATATTTGTTGGTTGAAGATTCAACTTATTGGTTAAAAATTGTTTTTTTTTTGTTTGGTATGAATTCAATTCTTTTTTATTTAAAATTAAAATTTTAATATCAAAAATTATATTTTTCGTCGAAAAATCATATTTTTTGGTTGGAAATATAACTACTTGGTTAAAAGTTAAACAACTTTGTTTAAAAGTCACTTGTTTTGTTGAATATTCATAATTTTAGTTCAAAGTTCAAAGTTGAACATCAATCTTCTTCAGTTGAAAATTCAACTATATCTTTGAAAATTTCTGTGTTTTGTTGAAACTTTGTCTTTTGTGATAGAATATTAATCTTCTCGGTGAAGATTAAAATTAAAATATTTTGTTGAAAATTCGTCTTTTTGCATAAAATTAATCGTTTTGATCATGGATTCAACTATTTTGTTGAATATTGTTTGTTTGTTTTTTTTTTTTGAATGAATTCAACTGTTTTTAATTTAAAATAAAAATATTTTTGGACTGAGATATGAAATATTAAATGTTTAGTTGATAAGTCTCCTTTTTGTTATTGCGAATTCAACTACTTGGTTAAAAGTTGAACTTCTTTGTTAAAAATTCATTTTTTGGTTGTTGAAAATGTAACTATTTTCTTGAAAATTCGTCTCTTTTTGAAAATATTAAATCTTTTTTGGTTTAAAATACAACTGCTTGACATTTAATCTTTTTTGTTTGAGGTTTCATCTTTTTTTTTTAGAAATTGTTGTTTTTGGATTAATTCAACTGCTTTTTATTTAAAATAAAAATATTTTCGGATTGAAATATCAGCTACTAAATTTTTCGTTAAGAATTAATTTTTTTTCGTTTGAAAATTCAACTATGTGGTTGAATATTAACTTTTTTGTTGAAATTTTGATTTGACCCATCTAAAATTATTTGAAATTTGTTTTGAATTTCCTCAAGAATCTTAGAAAAATTGTGTTGATATAATCTTAAAAACAAATAAACCTGAAAAATATATAGTTATTCGAAATTTTTATTTTTCATTACAAATTGTTTTTCCCCTTTAATCGAAAAACTAGAAGCGCTCGTAGATCGCGATTGACGATGCTAGTTTAAGATAAAAAATGTTATCTCTCACTGTCTCTCATATAATTAGCATTAAAAGAACTTGAGCAATCATCCACAAACAGGTGGTTCCAATTAATCTTTGTCATTTCAGTCTGTGATGAGGATATTTTTTACACGTGTAAATAAATTTTTTTCTTCCCGTAATTAATTTGGTGTTTGTATAGTGTTAAAATTCCCATTTCCAGACGTCGTAAAAAAAAACAGAGAAAACCCCGGGAATTTAAAATTGCTCGATCACTAGACACCTGGCTGATGTAAAAAACTGTAATTTTTTTCAGCTTAGATGCCTCTAGAATTTCTGGCAAACTGTTATTCAAATATCCAATTGATAAAGTAATTCGCTTATCTCTGTTTTAACAGATTACTCGACACCGGATAGACCACCAGGTTTGAAACTAATTTTGAAGGTCGGTGCGAACAGTGGAACTCCTGAACACGGTTCTGAATCTCCCAGCCAAGCAGCCATGCTCTCACAACAATATCAGCAGCAATTAGGACTTAATTACTCCGTCACTCAGGGCGATTCTGAGTATGATAGGTCAGTATAATCCCATCTTTGTAGCCCTTATCATTCAGGCCTTGGGCTCAACACACTATTGACACTATTTTACACTTTTTTTTGAACGATTACACTATTTTACTACTATTTCCAGAATGACGACTTGATCGGGAAACTGGGAAATGACTGGGAATTTAATTAAAAAATTGGAAATTTCCTTCTGATCGCAGAAAAATTCAAGTTTTCATCATTTTAATAATTTTGGTCAATTTAGAAACGTGATTTCTACTTTATGTTTATGGATTATGGTTTATGGATCTTGGATTTTTCAGATTATCTCAGTTTACTCTAATTAAATCGTAATTTATTATTGAATTTGTAGTATTTTCCGTTATAAGAAAAATCTTTTGCAATTTTTTGCTCTGAGATTTGTTTCGCTTACTTAAGTTTGATAATCGAATTGATGATTTTAGTTTAGAACTGTCAGATTCCGTAAAGAAATACAATTTCACTTCGAACAGGGAATTTTTGACATGGAACGGGAATTTTTTTAACGAATTATAATTCAGATTTAGAAAAAAGGAATTTAAAAGAATCCCTGTTCCAAATCAGAATTTTTCACAATTTGAAAGTTCCCTTTTCCAAATTTTAGATAAAGAAAGTACTTCAAGTAGTTTCTAGAGTAGAAGTAGTATTTCAAAGAAGAAATATTGCTGATTTATAATAGAAAATTTTGTTAAATTGTTCGTTGCGAATTCGTCTTTCTTTAGTTAAAAATTCAATTACTCAGTTAAAAGTTAAACTCTTTTGTTAAAAATGATTTTTATGGTTGAAGATTCATCATTTTAATTGAAAATTCATCTCTGGTTGAAAATGTAACTACTTTGTTGAAAAGCAATTTTTTTTACTAAAAATTTAACTAGTCCAGTGGAAAATATAACTATTTTGTTAAAATTCCGTGTT
>JAABKJ010001493.1:0-30476 GCA_011634705.1 Andricus grossulariae
GTTCAAGTCCGAAGATTATTGCCTATCTGGCTTTATCCGACTTTAAAGCGAACATCGGAAATAGAAAGTTGGATTATATGCCCGACGGAATCTTATGCGGTCCTATCTGGAACTATGTCGGAACTTACATTAGAAGATTGTTTTCGTTCATGTCTAAACACGGTCTTCTATCTGGATCTATCCGACTTTAAAGCGAACATCGGAAATAGAAAGTTGGATTATTTGCCCGAAGGAATCTTATGCGGTCCTATCTGGAACTATGTCGGAGCTTACATTAGAAGATTGTTTTCGTTCATGTCTAAACACGGTTTTCTATCTGGATCTATACGGCTTTGAAGCGAACATCGGAAGCAGAAAACTGAATTATTTGCCCGACGGAATCTTATGCGGCCCTATCAGGAACTATGTCGGAAGTTACATTAGAAGACTGTTTACGTTCAAGTCTATAAACGGTTTTCTATCTGGATCTATCCAGCTTTGAAGCGAACATCGGAAGCAGGAATCTGAATTATTTGCCTGACGGAATCTCATGCGGCCCTATCTAGAACTATGTCGGAACTTACATTGGAAGACTGTTTTCGTTTTAGTCTAAAAACGGTTTTCTACCTTGACCTATCCGGTTTTGAAGCGGATATCGGAAATAGAAAGTTGAATTATTTGCCTGACGGAATCTTATGCGGGCCTATCAGGAACTATGCCGGAAGTTACATTAGAAGACTGTTTTTGCTTTCATCTAAAAACGGTTTACCACCTGGATCTATCCGGCTTTGAAGCGAACATCGGAAGCAGGAAACTGAATTATTTGCCCTAAGGAATCTTATGCGGCCCTATCAGGAACTATGTCGGATCTTACATGGACAGAATGTTTTAGTTTAAGTCTAAAAACGGTTTTCTATCCGGATCTCTCTGGCTTTGAAGCGAACATCGGAAATAGAAAGTTGAATTATTTGCCTGACGGAATCTTATGCGGCCCTATCTGGAAGTATGTCGAAACTTATATTGGAAGACTGTTTTCGTTCAAGTCTAAAAACAGTTTTCCATCTGGATCCATCCAGCTTTGATGTAAAAATCGGAAGCAGGAAATTGAATTATTTGACCGAAGGAATCTTTTGCGGCCCTATCTGGAACTATGTCGGAACTCAAATTAGAAGAGTTTTTTCGCTTCAGTCTAAAAACGGTTTCCTATCTGGATCTATCCGGCTTTGAAGCGAACATCGGAGAAAAAACTTAATTATTTGCCCGACGGAATCTTATGCGGCCATATCTGGAAATATGTCGGAACTCACATTAGAAGACTGGTTTCGTTTAATTCTAAAAACGGTTCTGTATCTGGATCTATGCGGCTTTGAAGCGAACATCGGAAGCAAAAAACTGAAGTATTTGCCCGACGGAATCTTATGCGGCCCTATCTGGAACTATGTCGGAACCTAAATTAGAAGACTATTTTCGTTTCAGTCGTCTAAAAAAGTCTTTCTATCTAGATATATCCGGCATTGGAGCGAACATTGGTAGCAGGAAACTGAATTATTTGACTAACGGAATCTTATGCGGCCCTATCTGGACTATGTCGAAACTTACATTGGAAGACTGTTTTCGTTTAAGTCTAAAAACGGGTTTCTACCTGGATCTATCCTGTTTTGGAGCAGACATCAGGAATAGAGAGTTGAATCATTTGCCTGACGGAATCTTGTGCGGCCCTATCTGGAACTATGTCGGAACCTCAATTGGAAGACTATTTTCGTTTCAGTCGTCTGAAAACGTCTTTCTGTCTAGATATATCCGGCATTGAAGCGAACATTGGAAGCATGAAACTAAATTATTTGACTGACGGAATCTTATGCGGCCAAATCTGGAACTATGTCGGAATTTAAATTGGAAGACTGTCTTCGTTTAAGTCTAAAAACGGTTTTCCATCTGGATCTATCCATGTTTGAAGCGAAAATCTTAAGCAGGAAATTGAATTATTTGCCCGACGGAATCATATGCGGCCCTATCTGTAACTATGTCGGAACTTATATTAGAAGACTTTATTCGTTCAAGTGAAAAAACGGGTCTCTATCTGGATCCATCCGGCTTTGAAGCGAACATCGGAAGCAGGAAACTGAATTATTTGCTTGGCGGAATTTTATGCGGCCCCATCTGGAACTATGTCGGAACTCACATTTGAAGACTGTTTTCGCTTCAGTCTGAAAACGGTTTCCTATCTGGATCTCTCCGGCTTTGAAGCGGACATCGGAAGCAGGAAATTAAATTATTTGCCCGACGGAAGCTTATGCGGCCGTATCTGGAACTATGCCGGAATTTACATTGGAAGACTGTTTTCGTTCAAGTATAAAAAACGAATTTCTATCTGGATCTATCCGGCTTTGAAGCGAACATTGGAAGCAGGAAATTGACTTATTTGCCCGACGGAATCATATGCGGCCCACTCTGTAACTATGTCGGAACTTACATTAGAAGACTGTTTTCGCTTCATTCTAAAAATAGTTTCCAATCCTGACCCATCCGGCTTTGAAGCAAACATCAGAAGCAAAAAATCGAATTATTTGCCTGACTGAATTTTATGCGTCCCTATCAGGAACAATGTCGGAACTTACATCAGAAGCCTGATTTCGTTTATGTCTAAAAACGGTTTTCTATCTAGATCTATTCGGCTCCGAAGCGAATATAAAAAAACATAAAACTGAATTCTTTGGCCTACGGAATCTTGTGGGGCCCTATCTGGAACTATGTCGGAATTTACTTCAGAAGACTGATTTCATTTAAGTTTGAAAACGGTTTTCTATCAGGATCTATCCGGCTTTGAAGCGAGCATCGGAAGCAGGAAATTGAATTATTTGCCCGACCGAATCATATCCGGCGCAATCTGTAACTATGTTGGAACGTACATTAGAAGACTGTTTTCGTTTGAGTGTAAAAAACGGGTTTCTATCTGGATTTATCCGGCTTTTACGCGAACATCAGAAGCAGGAAATTGAGTTATTCGCCCGGCGGAATCTCATTCGGCCGATCTGGAACTATATCGGAACTCACATTAGAAGACTGTTTTCGCTTCATTCTAAGAATGGTTACCTATCTGGATCCATCCGGCTTTGAAGCGAACATCGGGAGCAAAAAAACTGAATTACTTGCCTGACGGAATCTTATGCGGCCCTATCCGGAAGTATGTCGGAACTTACATTGGAAGAATGTTTTCGTCTAAATCTAAAAACGGTGTGCTATCTGGATCTATCCGGCTTTAAAGCGAACATAGGAAATTGAAAGGTGAATTATTTGCCCGACGGAAACTTATGCGGGCCTATCAGGAACTATGTCGGAAGTTACATTAGAAGGCTGTTTTCGTTCAAGCCTAAAAACGATTTTCTAACCGGATCTATCATGCTTTGGAGAAGACATCGGAAGCAGGAAACTGAATTCTTTGCCTGACGAAATCTTATGCGGCCCTATCAGTAACCTTATCGGAACTTACATTAGAAGACTATTTTCGTTTAGGTCTATAAACGGTTTTCTATCTGGACCTATCCGGCTTTGAAGCGAACATCGGAAGCAGGAATCTGATTTATTTGTCCGACGCAATCCCATGCAGCCCTATCTGGAACTATGTCGGAACTTACATTAGAAGACTGTTTTCTTTTAGGTGTAAAAACGGTTTTCTATCTGGATCTATCCGGCTTTGAAGGGAACATGGGAAATATAAAGGTGAATTATTTGACCGACGGAATCTTATGCGGGCCTATCAGGAACTATGTCGTAAGTTACATTAGAAGACTACTTTCGTTTTAGTCTAAAACGGTTTTCGATCTGGATCTATCTGGCTTTGAAGCGAACATCGGAAGCAGGAAATTGAATTACCTGCTCGACGGAATCTTATGCGGCCAATTCTGGAACTATGTGGGAACTGACATTAGAAGACTGTTTTCGTTCGAATGTAAGAACGATTCTCTATCTGGATCCATCCGCCTTTGAAGCGAGCATCGGAAGCAGGAAATTGAATTATTTTTCCGACAGAAGCTTATGCGGCCCTATCTGTAACTATGTTGGAACTTACATTGGAAGACGGTTTTCCTTTAGGCCAAAAAACGGTTTTCCATCTGGATCTATCCGGCTTTGGAGCGAACATCGGAAGCAAAAGACTAAATTATTTGCCCGACGGAATCTTATGCGGCCCTATGTGGAACTATGTCGGAACTTACAATGGAAGAATATTTTCGTTTAGGTCTGAAAACAGTTTTCTACCTGGATCTATCCAGCTTTGAAGCGGACATCGGAAATAGAAAGTTGAATTATTTGCCTGACGGAATCTTATGCGGGCCTATCAGGAACTATGTCGGAACTTACATTAGGGGACTGTTTTCACTTCAGTCTAAAAACGGTTTCGTATCCGAATCTATCCGGCTTTGGCGCGAACATCGGGAACAGAAAACTGAATTATTTTCCCGACGTAATCTTATGCGGCCCTATCTGTATCTATGTCGGAACTTACATGAAAGGACTATTTTCGGTTAGGTGTAAAAACGATTTTCTATCTTGATCTATCCGGCGTTGAAGCGAACATGGAAAATAGAAAGTTGAATTATTTTCCCGACGAAATCTTATGCGGGCCCATCAGGAACTATGTCGGAAGTTACATTAGAAGAATTTTTTTGTTTTAGTCTGAAAACGGTTTTCTATCTGGATCCATCCGGCATTGAAGCGAACATCAGAAGCAGGAATCTAAATTATTTGCTCGACGGAATCTTATGCAGCCTTATCTGGACGTATGTCGAAACTTACATTAAAAGACTGTTTTCTTTCGAATCTGAAAACGGTTTTCTATCTGGATCCATCCGGCTTTGAAGCGAACATCGGAAGCAGGAAATTGAATTATTTGCCGGACGAAAGCTTATGCGGCCCTATCTGGAACTATGTCGGAACTTACATTGAAAGACTATTTTAGTTTAAGTCTAAAAACGGTCCTCTACCTGGATCTCTCCGGCTTTGAAGCGAACATCGGAAGCAAAAAACTGAAATGTTTGCCCGACGGAATTTTATGCGGCCCTATCTGGAACTATGTCGGAACTTACATTAGAAGACTTTTTTCGTTCAAGTCTCTAAACGGGTTTCTATCTGGATCTATCCGGCTTCGAAGCGATCATCAAAAGCAGGAAATTGAATTATTTGCCCGACGGAATCAAATGCGGCCCCATGTGGAACTATGTCGGAACTTACAGTGGAAGACTGTTTTTTTTTAAGTCTGAAAACGGTTTCCTATCTGGATCCATCCGGCTTTGAAGCGAAAATCGGAAGCATGAAGCTGAATTATTTGCCCGACGGAATCTTTTGCGGACCTATCTGGGACTATGTTGGTACTTACATTAGAAGACTATTTTCGTTTGTGTCTAAAGACGGTTTTCTATCTGGATCTATCCGGCTATAAAGCAAACATCGGAAATAGAAAGTTGAATCATTCGCCCAACGGAATCTTAAGCGGCCCTATCAGCAACTATGTTGGAATTCACATTAGAAGACTGTTTTCGTTTAAGACTAAAAACGGTTTTCTATCTGGATCTATCCGGCTTGGAAGCGAACATCGAAAACAAAAAACTGAATTGTTTGGCCTACGGAATCTTATGCGGCCCTATCATGAATTGTGTCGGAACTTAAATTAGAAGACCGTTTTCGTTTCAGTCTAAAACGATTTTCTATCTGGAGCTATCCGGCTTTGAAGTGAACATCGATAGCAGGAGACTGAATTATTTGCCCGACGGAATCTTATGCGAAAAAGGTTCATGTGGCCCTGCCTCTTCAAGCTTGGATACAGCCCAATTCAAGTCATGCCCGAAACTGTTCTTATATCTGATTACCACGGCTTCTTTTTGTACGATTGGGCCATCAGCGCTATGCCAAAAGTGAAATTCATTTTTTGTGCCAGAAGCGAATATGAAAATCATGCGAAATTCATTATCAATCGTTTTTTGAAAGCTCAGACAATTGATGGTATGAGAGGATTTCATTCCTTAATATTGATCAATAAACAATAAATCTGTTGCAAAATATATTCTGCTGCTCCTGACACAACATTAAAATTATTTCAGATACAAAAATCTGCTCCTAAGCGAAAGAGAAAAATAATTGAGGTAACAGGAATGCTTGAGACTGCAGCGTTTCAACGGTGCATTGTGTAATGACAATGCCTCTCAAAAATCGAATCAAAAAAATTTTTTTTGATTTTTTTTGTGTGAAAATTTTGAAATTTTTTTAATCCATATTTTATATAAAACAGCCTCTTGTTTTACAAAATGCCTATAATTTTCATTGAAATCCGAACAAATTTGTCGGAAATATTACATTTAAAAAAAAGTCTACCTTAAATTTCAAAATGGCGTCACGCCCAGAATTTTCAAAATTTTTGAAAATCCTTTAACCAAAAACCACTACCCGTAAGGTAACACAACAACACTGGGTTCCATTAAAATCGATAAGATGGCTGCCAAGATTTATTTTTTTAACGTGGAAAGCGTGTGCTGTGAGTCTTTAATCGAACCGTTGTACATAATTTTCATAACTATCATTTGTGATCAAAGTTATCTTGCTTCTAACAACATTATCATCGACAAACAGCACGGTTCTAGAAGGGGGACGTCAACTTCCACAAATTTATGTATCTTTACGCAATTCCTTAATAAAAACCTGGATGAGGGCGTACAGATTGATGCGATTTACACTGACTTCTCAGAAGCTTTCGATAAGGTTGACCATTGTACTCCTTTGACAAAGCTCTGGGCCCTGGGTTTACCTGAAATGTTACTCTACTGGCTAACAAGTTATCTTAGCGACAGACCGCACTCAGTTCGTGTTGATAGACAGTATTCGGAGATTTTTACAGCAACCTCGGGAGTGCCACAGGGTTCGAATCTGGATACCCTCGTTCATCCTATATGTTAAAGATATACATACTGTATTCAAATTTTGTCTGTTTCTTTTATTTGCTGACGATCTTAAACTTTTTAAAGCTATTCGATCCTTCGAAGACGTTCTTGAAATTCAGAGTGATATTGATAGGTTGCAAAAATGGTGTTCGCTGAACGGAATGTTCCTTAATATTAAAAAACGTCTAGTGATATCATTTTCACGGACAAAATTAACAGCTGAACAACATTATTTACTGGACGGGGAAGTATTGCAGAGGGTGACGCGGGTTCGTGCCCTCCCTTCTAGAAATAATTAATTGAAAACAATTCAGAACGATAGAAAGAAATTTGAATTGTTTCTCATTGTGTTTCTTAATCGTGTATGCACGATTGGGAACGATTGAGTGTTGCAGAGTTTCAATCGTTCCCAATCGTTCTCAATCAGGCCAATCGGTAATAGGATTTTGAGTTTATGAAGCGGCAATTTGATGGCATCACTTTTGTCTCGCGGGGATTATTTGAAAACTTTTATATACTTTTTCCGAAGCAACAGATTTTAAGCAATATGTTGATTAAAAAAATTAAATAAATGTTTTGTAATAATTTTCAAGAGTTGAGAGTGCTAGGTCGTATAAGGTCTAAACATGAATTTTCTTAATTTTCAATTTTTAATAAATACAAATTTTGAGCTAAAAAATTCTTTCACCCCTAGAAAGTATTTGTTATTTATAGAGTAATAACCCCTAAAATTGATCAAACAAAAATAAATTTGTTTTGACATATTATCAGTCCTAGAATAATAACATTTATAATTTCATTACAATTAATGGTCCGAGATGGCTCCTAAAATTATTTTCCCCTTGTATATTGTGCACAGGATTTCTTCTATCATATAAAAAGAATATTCTCCAAAACAATTGTCTTACCTACTTCATTGAATTTTTAATTGCTGAAAATAAGACTATAAAAAATGTATCTTTCTTTGTGCATTTCGAAATTCAAGATTCTTTTCTGTCTGAAATCGGATTCGGAAATTATTTTCTTCTCTCCCCGTCGACTTCCTTCTAGAATCTAGCCACTGGTTATAGTAGTAAATTGTTGCGAATTTCGAAAACCATCCATCTATAATACTTTATGATCTTAAAAACACTTAAAAACTGTCCACAAAGATATAAAAAATGCACAACACACCATGAGGACGCAAACAAAAATTTGTTCTATTTTAGGTTATTTTTCGTCAGAGGAAACAAAAGCCGATCGCCACCTAAATTACTGCCCCGATTGAAAACAATTAGGAAGATTAGGAATAGAAACACAACCTCTATACACAACATAAAATAATTGAAATCGACTAACAAATGGTACAACGATTAGGAACGATTGAAAACGATTGAAATTTTGACAACTGTGAATCGTTCTGAATCGTGTTCAATTTATTATTTCTAGAAGAGCTAGGACACTTTCTGGACCACTCACGAATGCCGTGTAAATAAAGTTAAATAGATATAATGTGAAAACTAATTCAGGTTAGGTTTGATGCATTCGATTTGCTGCCATTATCGAATTGGGCCTCTCAATTCAATTCTGCAATGCATCAGGCTCTATTCGGCCGAGTTTATTTTATGAAATGAAGGGAAATTATAAGTTTTTCAGGGTAGCAATGAATATAACTATAAAAAGTAAAATTGCCCAAATACATTACTGCGGTTTGGGCGAGCGATATTGATTATTTAACTGAACGGAGTGATATGAATCAAACTTTGACTCCAATTCGGCAATACACATGATTTGTCAGACTCAATTCTGCAAGGTGTAGGGCGATGGACGCGGTGAGTAACTGGTAACTTCATTGCCGACAGTTGGTCACTCACCGCGTTCATCGCCCTGCACCTTGCAGAATTGAGTGTGTCAAATCATTATTGCCGAATTGGAATCAAAGTTTGGTCAAAGATATTTTACTTTCAAAGATATTGTATCTTTGGTTTGTTTAATATCACTCCGTTCAGTTAAAGAATCAATATCGCTCGCCCGAACCGCACTAGTGTATTTGGGCAACTTTATTTTACATAATTATACTCATTGCTACCCTGAACAACTTATAATTTGCCTTCATTTTATAAAATAAACTCAGCCGAATAAAGACTAATGCATTGAAGAATTGAATTTGAAGTTTCAATTCGATAATAGCATCAAATCGAATACACCAAACCTAACCTGAATTCGTTTTCGCGTTATGTCTATTCAACTTTTTTTTACCGGGAGGATCATCTGAGGTTCCTGTACCGGAATTCTCAGCTGGGTATAATATATTTAGTTATTATTTACCTGCAATAATTATGTTCTTTGGATGGAAAATCTGCAAATCTTGTCCCTTTATTCTATCTCCAATATTTTACTGCATAGTTGTAAGAAATTACAATTGTAAGCTTTTTATGGAAAATTTTATATGGCTGTAGTCGTGAAGACATACAGATTTCAAGTTCCTTGCTGGAAAATTATTAATTGCAAAATCAAGCATTTTTGGCGTTATAAAATTTTAATCCTTAGCAAATGGCAACTATTTAGAACCAATTTTTCTACCTGTTTCCTGGAAATTCCCGACCCTGTCGGTAGGGTCTGCATTATGGAGGTCAAGGTATACAATGGACATTAGAATCTACAAAGGAAAACTTTGATTATTCTTATGATGGGAATATTTTAAAGCTTAATCTCTTCTACTCATAGGCCTGAAAAATATATAAGCATCACATCATGCTTTATAAATTTAGCTGAGACTGGTTAAAGCTCAAAGATCTCATAAATCAAATGAGGACCGTGTGGATCTTCAGCGATCTGGTTCGCTGGTAAAAACAGCTGTGCTGGTGTCTATTTCCGCAGTCTAAATGTAATACATGTATAAACTCAGGAGTACGTACTAAACATACAAAAGTCTATCTTCAATTATCCTGAAAGCTGTATTTTGTCGACGTAAAACATTTATTTAATAAAATGGAAACACTTTAAGAATTTACTGAATTAAAAAGAATGTAGTTTCTTAAGTTTAGTATAATAAACAATTTTAGACTAAATTAAAATTTCTTCATAAATACACCAGTTTGGTAGAAAGCAGTGCAACTGCAGCTGTTATATTGATGACGTCATTTGGAAGGATTCCCATGATTTCATTTTGGTAAATCCAACAATAGGGGCCTTTTTGGAACACATACTTTCGAAAATAATAAATAAATAAAATTTGTCACTTGTCCTACGTGGGAAGGCTGGCAGTCTAGAAAATCATTAAGAATTTTCAAATAGCAATCTTTGGAACTAAGTTCTGTTTGCATTTTTGACCATAAATCCACACGTAGTTGCGGGATAATTCCCGGAAACATCACAGGATATTTTCAACAGTGAGTATAAGGTAAATAATGAATTTGTTTAAAAATTGTAAATAACCTCAGGTAGTAAGGACCACCGGAATGTTATGAACGGTATTAAATATTACAAATAATGAATTATATATAACTCACAGAGAAATTCGGTGAGCCATGGGGGTTGATTATAGTGTTCGACGGCAACGCAGACTGTATTGAAGAACACAAGTACGATGACGAACCAGTAAAATCCCTGTGTCTTCACTGTATGTCTTATCCAGAACCTAAATCTCTTCTCAGCTCGCCAAAACTCCAGACAGGCACCTTTGTTTTTCACCTTGGATTTAAGGTAGGATGCTCTTGAGAACCCTAAAATCGAATTTATCGTTTAGTACAGTTGGTAAATAATTGTTAGATGTACCAACTTGGAACTTTTTGAGGGGAAAGCGCAGCGGTCAATTGCTTCTTTTTGACTTTCGTCAATTAAGTATCTGAGAAAGGATCCATTTGCTGCAACTTTTTTAAACAAGCGAACTAGAATCCTCTTATACAGCGCTCCCATAAGTTTTACACGCTAACTTATCTAATGGGGCTAAAGTGTATGTATTTTAATTCACGCATCAAGTTACTTTTAGCAGCTTCTGTGCGTGGAGCTACGCTTGAGAGTTGAAGTCTAACTTACATTAAGATTATACTAATTTCGCCGCAAAAAGTCGGCGACCTTGCCTTTCAAAGGCAGTACCTCAACAGAAAAAAATCTCAAAAGATTTTAGTGAAGCTAGACGAGTCTGCTAAGCTTTCTGAATACAACTATGCTTTTTCAAGTTTTATATACAAACTTTATTCAGAACTGTTTACCAAAATACGAAGAAATAAAATGCCGTAGTTAAGCCCGGCGCACAAGAAGCTGTACTTGCACATGATCCCAGAGCTAAGAATATGTTGGAAAAAATGTGAAAAGAGTCTGACATGTTCTGGAACATTTTTAATGTGCAGGAGTGTTTTTAAATTTTTTAAATATTTTTGTTAAGCATTTTTAGCATTTTTGATGAAGGCCTTTATTTAGGAATTGATTGGAGCTATCGCGCCGTTTAATAGCTAAAAATGTATGGTAATTTACACTGATTGCTATACTATCTTACTTAGCTCTGGAATCATGTGAAAGCTGAGGTTCATGTGCGCCAGGCCTAACTACAGCATTTTTCTTCGTAGTTTAGTTAACGGGTCTGAACAAAATTTTTTTACAAAACTTAAGAAAGCATAATTTTATTCAGAAAGCTTAGCACATTTTTCTCATCTTCACTAAAATCTTCTAAGATTTTTTTTTTTTGGAGTTACTGCCTTTCAAAGTCAGGGTCGCTGACTTTTTGCGGCGAAATTAGTCTATAACGTCTTTGTCGACGTCTCTACCGAGTGCCGCACTTTTCTGAGTATAAAAAAAAAGAAGTTTCAGACTTTCTAATAATAATTTATGATGATTAATTATGACAGGTTTATATTTCTTGTTCAGCATTTGATGGAATTTAAATGCATTCCAATTAAGTGAAAATCAAGAAAACGGGAGTCCCGATTACTGGAACGTTTACCTTTTGTAAATATTCTTAAATTATCCCAAAGGCCACAATTAATTAAATGCATGTAAGGACCCGGTGGTCGTCTCTAAATTGTATGTGTTTTTTTTTTATTAGGATAATTATTACACAAAGAGAAAATATCATTAAAATTGACCAAATTATTCATGTGCAATAAGTTCGGTACCATACGCTTTCTCTAAATGCAAGGCCTTCTGAAATGTATGATAAAAGAGTGTAATACATGACCGATTTTATTTTAAATCATGCAGAAAAGTCTAGCTTAGGTTTTCAGAATAAATTGATACAGCAATATGACATTCTACGATGAAAATGAAGGGATACGCATTTTGTCGATTAGCCAAAAATAGTATGTATTGTGGAACAAGTGCGAGTTGTTGACTATTCCACGAGTGTTACAAACTTCACACGAGTTAAACAGCTTCTTGCACGTGTCACATACCATGGGATATTACTTGAAGTGCGCAAGCGCAGCAGCAAGGAAAAGTTTTTTCTAACTGATTTTTAGCAAGGTTCTAAAATTGGCGAGTTACCACACGTTATATACGGTAAACAGGGGTATTACAGACACCTTAAGAAAAAGTTTTTAGAAACAGAAGATTATTAATTTATGTGCTCAGTGTCTGGTAATAAAGATAAATTCATGTTAAAGGTCATATTTGTTCCGTTTTCAAACAGTACTCAATTATCTAATTATTCTTTGATAAACTCATCCCAGTAGGCAAAAAATTTTGCGACGTCTTTACGACATTGTTGCGACATCTTTACGACAACTTTACGACATCCTATGTCTATGTCGTTAAGGTGTCTTTACGATATCGTAAAGACACCTTCACGACATGGACATAGGATGTCGTAAAGTTGTCGCAAAGATGTCGTAACGATGTCCTAAAAACTTCGTCAAATTTTGTGCCCACTGGGTTGCTTTATTTATTTTAAAATAATGTATTCAAATTCAGTGAACAAGGGCACATTTCCAGTAAACGATACTCCACATTTAGTGAAGAACGCCTTTATTTATTTTGAATTTAAAAGAATTCAGAAAGTTATTCGTAATCAATATTATGCAATTTAGTTACCTTAGACGATAAAGAATAGAATTTTATATAACTATGGGTCTTTTTATTGTGTGCATATGTACAGTTGTTCATTTCAAAACATTTAAGAAGAAGAATATAAAAAATACAATACGTTTACTTAAATTTGAGAATAATATTTATTTAACACTAGAAGTACCGGGTAGGGTCAATTGACCCCTTTCGATTTTTAAAGTGGTAAATCTCCGCAGCGGTTGCTTGCAGAGAGAGAGCACTGTCGGTAACAGTCGCATCTGGAGGATTCTACTACCTTTCTTGGTTTATATTGACAAGTCCGAATGATTGGCGAATGCAAGATCGGCACTGTAATTTAAAGAGGAAAAGTGTAAAAGTGATAACAGGATTCCGCTGTGAACTCGCTGATAATAATTGAGAATAATTTTGAAAGTTTCTTTAAAGTTATATACAAATCTTGTCTTGGCATTAATTATAATAATTTTATATCTCATTATTGTATAATATAAAATTCTAGATTTTTCGTTGTATATATATGTTGTGTTTTAACGTAGAAGAAAAATATGGTATTGGGGCATTACGTAGAATCGTATAAATAAGGTAAGTATAGAACAATAATATTATTTTTTAACAATTTCTATATGTTCCGTCAAAGGAAAAATTAAAATTTTGCTATTAGCAGAGAGAAAATTATGATTAGAAAATGTTCAAGGAGAAATGTAAATTTCTCATTGATGATATCATAATCTGCAAACCTTTGCAGACAGGGCCGGCGAAACGTAGGTTATCTGTCTTTCTCGCTCCTTATTAGAGTAAGCGAGACACTCGCGTGTGGAAAACAAATGACGGTTTTCCACATGCGAGTGTCTCGCTTACTCTAATTCCTTTACAAGGCAGATAACCGACGTTCCGCCGGCCCTCTTTGCAGACACTTTATGATCATGGACGCCCATTCGGAGAGATTTATTATATTAGTATTATAAGCACTTTTTCAAGTATGTCTTCCATTTTTTCAAATTTGAAGTATTTACTGTGCCAGAAAATAGGGCTCTGGAGGAAGAACGTGTTCTATGATTTTAAGAATGGAAATGAATTTATAATTAATTTCTTATTACAGAAAAAACAGCTTATTGCAATAAAGGCATAAAATTGAAAACTTAAGAATTCGCGATTCTAGTAAGCACTTAAATACATAATTTAACTTTCACGATTTGTAAAACAGCTGTTCCTAAATATCCTTCACAAAATAAAGTAAAATAAATTTCACCTTCCAACAAGTATCATAAAAATTAATATCATACAATTGTTCCGACGGAACATGCCGACCCACTTGAACTATCTACGTTCGATAAACTAGAGTATTAACAAAAAGTTGGTAGAATAAATCTTAAATGAGACGGCGTCTGGTTGATAAAAAAATTACACTGTAACATTATAAAACTAATGACATTCTATGTGAAGAATCCAATGTTGACAATTAGATATTCGTGTGAATAAAAAATATCTTGTAACCATGAACTTAAGACTAGTTTTATAAAACTGCTATTGATACGATTCAAATACGGTGACGTTGAGCTTAGAGGACCAAATAAACTAGAAGAATTAAATAGAATCGTTTGTAGATTCCGGAGACACTTCGCAAGGTGACAGAGCGTACAACTCCATATTTTCCAGGATGGACAGCAGTGATGCGACCGAACTTCCACATCATAGGTGACAAATTATCTTCTTTGATGACCACGAGCGTTCCAATCGAGAATTTAAAATTGCTTCGATTTCAATTAACAAAGTGTTAATTTGTTCATACGTTAGTTTTTTATCTTTTAGCACACGCCTCAAGTGATGTTTGAAACTCTTTACAGCTGCTTCGCAAAGACTGCCGAAATAAGGGGACAAAGGTGGATTGAAGTGCCACTCGATTCCTTGGGGTATCGCAAAATTTCCTATAGCTTGCTTGAATTCGGCATTGTCGACTAAATCGTAAATCTGACAAAGTTCTCTATCAGCCCCTACGAAGTTTGTACCTTTATCCGTATAAATCAGTTCTGGAACACCCCTTTGACTGATAAATCTGCGCAAAGCTGCCAAAAAACCTTCTGTCGAGAGATCAGTTGCAAGTTCTATATGCACCGCCTAAGACTCCATACAGATGAAAACACAACCATAGGTTTTGAAAAAACTTTTATTGCGAAACTTCTTTTCCTTGATGAGAATAGGACCGAAAAAATCTACCCCCGTGCGACTGAACGCTGGCGCTTCCGTTACTCTAACTTCAGGTAAGACAGCCATTTGAGCCTGCATCATTTTAGGTCGATGTCAAATACATTCGACGCATTGATGAACGATTTTCCTGACTTGATTTTTTCCATTCAAAATCCAGAATTGTTCCCTGAGAGTGTATAGAGTCAATTGGATACCGGAATGCTTATTGTCTTCGTGACATTGACCAATGATAAGATCAGTAATTGGATGTTTGCTAGGTATTAAGAGAGGGTGTTTTTGATTTTAGATCAAATCTGACTTTTTCAAATGAGCACCCACGCGAATGAGATCGCACTCGTCGGGAAAAGGATTCAACTCATCGAATTTGGTAGACTTTCACATAAGGTTGACTCGGCCCTTCACCCTCCTCTTCCTTGCAGTATTGCGGCAACTCGAGGCAACCTTCTCCAATGAGCGAAGTTTAAAAACTGTTGATTGAATAAATTTATATAATTCCTCAAGATTTGGAAGCTGTTTCCCATCTAACTTATCCTGCCATTTTTGTAAAATCGCCGACGGTAAGCACCCCTCTAAGATCCGTATGACGGTCTGTTCATGCATTTCGACTTCGACTTCTTTGAGCATACTAAAGTGTTGACGCGCTTTATCGGTAAGTGACGAAAAATCGTCTGGATTTGCCCTAGGAAGAACCGAAAGATCAAGGATCGCGTCGAGATGTTCCGCGACTATTTTGCGTTTCTGGGCATACGTCTCGCACAACGATTTCCATGCCTTGGCATAGTTTTCTTCACTAGGGTGGAAAGCTATGATTTCATTAGATGCGGACGCAGAAATAGCGTTAGCCAATTGCGTGTGTTTCATGTAATCACTGAGATCAGAACGCAAATGGACCAATGCTTCGAAGCTATGTTTTCATGAAACCCATTTATCATGGTCCCCGTTAAAGGTAGGAATATCAATTTCCGGTAGTTTTGGCACATACTGTTTTTCCGAAGTAATAATATTGCTATGGTTCAAGGTCGAACGAGCAAGTGGAGTCGCGGTTTGTAATTTTGTGAGCACGGTCACGATTTCGTAATATTCGGATTCGATTTCAATTAATGCGTCAAGACGAAGATGTTCCGGATCTAAAATGGTAAATTCATCGTTATATCTTCAATATTCCGCAAACCGAGAAGCAATACATTTCAAACGCAACTGCGCGTTTATGGGATCGCATTTGGACTCTTTGAGATATGTCTTCAATTTCGTGATTGCTTGTTCTAGCGAAACCCCCTTTTAAAGATTGTACGCGACGCGTTTTTGTTCGTTTTCGGACAACTCCATTTTAATTGTTAATTTTAGATTAACCTACAAGGGCTGCCTCGGGTGGTCGCAACGTAAACAATAGGAATATACCGATGGTATCCTATAGCAGTACAACGGTGAGTACCCCACTCTTCTTCCACTAGGAATGAGACTACCGATCGTGAAATTTGATTCACTGATTTTAATCACGAGAACGAGTGAAAAAAAATGTAATTAAAATTGGTAAAATCCCAATCCACCTTATTGGCTGAATTCACTTGCGAGAATACATGTCAAAGAAAATGTGATTAAAATTGATGAAATTTTAATCCATTGAATTTGATCGCGAAAACGAATGAAAAGTAAAATGCCATTGAAATCGACAAAATTTTAATCCATTAAATTAATTGAATTTGTTCGTGAAAACGAATGAAGAAGAAAATGCAATTAAAATTGATAAAATTTTAATCCATTCAATTCGCTGAATTTATTCGAGAAAACGAATGAAAAGGAAAAATGCAATTAAAATTGACAAAATTTCAATCCATGAAATTCACTGAATTGAATCGTGAAAACGAATTAAAAGGAAAATTTAATTAAAATTGATAAAATTTTAATCCATTAAATTCACTGAATTGAATCGCGAAAACGAATTAAAAGAAAATGTAATTAAAATTGATAAAATTTTAATCCATTAAATTCACTGAATTGAATCCCGAAAACGAATGAAAAAGAAGAAGAAATTAAAATTGATAAAATTTTAATCCATTTAATTCACTAAATTAATTCGCGAAAACGAATGAAAAAGAGAATGCAATTAAAATTAGTAAAATGTTCATCCATTAGATTCGCTAAATTAATTCGTGAAAACAAAGAAAAAATAAAATGAAATTCAAATTGATAACATTTAAATCCATTAGATTCACTGAATTTATTCGCGAGCCTAAACACCGAGATTCGAATCACGAATCATTTCAATTCGAAATGTGAGAAGGAGGTTGGCGGCACACAGCCATAACATCCTCACCAAAACCGTAGATCTTATCTTACTTACTATCTTACTTACTTACTATATTTTATCCACCCAAAACTCCTGTGCAGCAGCGGCCAACTGGGCGAGGGATCCTTGGTGGGAGCGACGGCAGATTCGAGAAAGACGAAGTGGCGTGAGATGCCAGATTTCCTTTTACGAAACTACGTGGCGTGTTTTGCTTGTTGGTTTCCGCTCGTCGGCGGAGTTGAGATGCGCGCGCAGTATCTTTGTGCGAATGAGGCGCGTGCTTTACGGAACGAAGCACGACGGTACCCGCGCGGGTGAGACGGCAACGGGTTTCTCGAACTTTCGATGTGAGGAACGACTTGACTCAAACCTCACAGGAGGCACTATGTTTCGTTTGGAATTACATAGCCTTAGGTGGCTCAGCAATTTAGTTTTGATTTTTTGCTCTATAATTCACTATCCTTTATTTTTATCCCGAAAAGATGTTAAAACGAAAAACACCCAATCTTAAATCTAAAATGGTTAATTTGAGGTATGTGAAATGAAACACGAATTCATGGGAAAAAGCCGTAACGGCACAAAAAACTCAGATTTATTTATTCAGATTCAACAAACGTGATGGAAAAATTAATGCAAAATTAGAAAGCGACCACGTGGTCGCGGCGAACCGGCGTTGGTGTCGCACACTCGCGGTCGCGATGTTTGTTTGATTAGGTATCTTTTCAGAACTTCAGAACATCCTGACTTCCTCAGATAAGAATCAGTGGCGGTAGGAGAGCATCCTGATTTCTTTCGATAGGAATCAGTGGCGGTAGGATAACATCCTGATTTCCTTCGATAGAAATCAGTGGACCGTTGGCGATATTGGCCTAAGAGGCGATCGGACGTGACGGAGCTCCGCACGGACCGGGATAGATCGATGGTTCGAACACGACTGACGAGAGCCCGGTTAGCCAATGCCTGTCGCCCGCTCGTCCACACTCATTCTCTCTCTTTCTCTCTTCGCGCGCTCCCATCTACCTTCTAGAAAGAGTCGAATTGTAATCTCGCGCGTAGAGATTCATACAACGTAGATCAATACACGACACAAGTATTACGACGTAACACTTCAATCACAGTGACATACGTGTGAAGTTGTTCGTACGTCAGCAATGACTTGCCAGTGACCCGCGTGAAATGAAGTTTAAAGGATTTTACTGAGGCTTCCCAAAGACCACCGAAGTGTGGAGCTCTAGGAGGTATACAATTCCATGTAATCCGTTTTTTAAATAAGTATTTTTGCACCCCTTCATTTTGTTCTAGTGACTCGAGTTGTTTATAGAGATCCTTGAGTTTATTGCATGCCTCTGTCGTTAAATCACTAGCGAGTTCCAAGTGTATTGCCTTCGTCGCTAAGGAGACGAAGATCGAGACATACGTTTTTACCTTCCTACGATTTCTGTGGCGATGTTCCTTAACAACAAATAGTCCACAATAATCCACTCCCACATGCACAAAGGGTCTTGTAAAAGGAACGCGATCTTTGGGTAAATTTTCCATCAAATAATTCGTCTCACGAGGTTTTGCGCGGAAGCATGTTACGCATTGTCTGATGATGTTTCTCGTCATGCCACGACCATCGATGGACCAATACGTTTCACGAACTGCGTATAAAGTTGCGTGAGGCCCAGCGTGAAAAAGTTTTACGAGTTCGTTAGTTTAATAATTGCCTGTGATGCCGCATCAAGTTTCGTTTGTGAAAGTCGACCCGTTATTCTCATTGAATTATCTTTGTTTTTAAGAATATTGAAAAATCTAAAACAATATGCTATAACGGACTGCACTTTTTTAAAGTTACTGGCCCCTTCCAGGAGATTTGTTCCTAATAGCGTAATTTTTAATAACGTACTTGGTTGACTTTCGCTAACTTCCGATCTTTCATGATTTTTAGTGTCGAATTTGGGCCACGCATCATCTTTTTTGCTGAGCCAGTTTGGACCTTGGGAACAAAACTTATTGTTTAGAAATTCCTGAGGTCCTTGACGAAGTTAGATCAAATCTGCGTCGCAAAAACCATGTAACTGAATCTCAGTGGAATTTGGAATCACGATACACCGATCAAACCTTATATAATTTAACAACGGCAATTCGTTTCTGTATTGGATCCAAGCTTTTTGAACCTCGACTGGGACAGGTGTGTCCCATGTGAGTTTGAATTTTCAACGTTCTTGAATCATAATTTTCGCGGAATAAATCGCGGGCCTTAATAAACATAATTGGTCGAATAACTTAGCGGTTGGAGATCAAATCGCTCGCTTTGTTATTTTATCGTCAGAACTTGACAGGTTGACAGTATATAAAATTGAATCATTTTTCGCATTCCAGTTTATCCCTAATGTTTTTATTGTTCCTGTGGGGTCGAGGGATCAGTACGTAATTGAGGCTTCATCTGAAAAACTATTACATAAAGTAGGATGATGCCCATTTTCGCAGATTGAAACAACCTTTATTTAAGAGAGTATTCAATTCGTTTCGGAGTTCAAGAGCATCTTGAGGAGTATGTGCTCCTGTTAAGAGGTCATCCACATAGAAATTGCGCTTAAGAATAGCGATCGTGCCGCCACAAGATTTTTTGGAAAAGACTGTGCTCTTCCGGTACACGAATTTGCCTGTACATTTATTGTATGTCTGCCGTCATGGCATACAAAATTGTTCTGAATCGAGCAAGAATGAAAAGGGGATCCTCTTGTATAGTATGACCAACCATGAAAGTATCGTCTAAAGAGATACCAGTTAACGTTTTAGCGGATCCGTCAAATACTACTCTGGTTTTCGCAGTAAGGCTACTTTCCTTCACTACTGCGTGATGTGGGAGAAAATATCCCTGATTTCAAACTAAGTGATTGGGAATTAATGACATGTGATTTTCAGTGAGATAACTTTGCATGCATTCTGCGTATTTAGATTTGAAAGTAGGGGTTTTCTCGAATTTTCATTCTAGCGCATAGAATCACTGAAAAGCTGTATTGCGTGAATCACCAAGCGAATCTTTCTTATCATTAAATAGGAGTTTGACCACGTAGCGGTTAGTATCGTCCCGCGTGGTATTTTCCACATAATGTGATTCACACGTATTTTCTTCCCAAGAACGAACTTTAGTTAGATTTTCTGGCTCTAGTTTCCACAAAATATGTAAATCTTGAAATGTAATAAGATTACAAGAAGCTTGCATTGGGCCCATTAGGGCAATGCGGGGTTGAGTGTAACGTCTGGCGATGATCCAACCTAGATCGGTTTGTGGCAAAACGGCTGATTGATCTGGGAAACGAATTTTTGCTGCGCCTAAGAGCTCGTAATAGAATTCGGCGCCTATTAAAATATTTACGTCTGCGGGTCGGTGAAATTCGGGATCAGCTAATGTGATGTTTTCAGGAATCTTAAATAGCTTTCGATCAAGCGCAAAGGAAGACATTGTGCTAGAAATTTCATTAAAAACAAGGAATGACATTTTCAAGTTAAGATCATTTACGAGGGATTTGATTTTAGCGCACAGGGACAATATTGACCATTATTGTCTAAAATTTCGACTAACGCCGTTCCAAGAATTACTTGCGATGGTAATTGTGCATGAACGCTGATTAAAGTTGTCGAAGAGTTTTCAGACTTCGAAACTTCCTGCACTTGTGTCTTTTGATTGAAATTCAATTTTGAATATTTCAAATTATTTGGTTTGCAATGCCTAATCTTAAAATCTTTGAATTTTAAACATTTGAAATTTTTAATTGTATAGTATTAGATTGTCCAGAAGGCTTTATGTAATTGAAAAGTTAAAAAAAATAAAAATAATTGGCAGAAATGGACTTTGAGATTTAACTATTTTATAGTCGAGAAAAAAGTTTATTTTTAGACTTTATATCCAATTGTTATTCTCATAATTTCATGAGCTCTTACATAAACTTATGAAAGTTTTTCGACATTTTAGCATATAAAAAAAAAGAGTTTAATTAAAAATTTTTCGAAACTTTCAGTTTGAAATGCTAAAATTCAGAAATTATTAAGATGATCAGTAAGCCGTTCAGAAGCCTGGATTTTAAAATGCTATTTTGAGAGTCTCTTATTTCAAATTAAACAAAATTAAAGGCTTCTGAATCCATATTGTACAATTTTGAGTGCTTTTTTTAAGAAAAAGTTTCTAGAAGGCTTGTAATTTTGACATACATTACTGAACGTTTAAACTCGAAATCGCTGTATTTTAAATGTTTTAATTTAACATTTAAAATGCTCAGTGTTCAGAAAACTTCCACTTTGAATGGTTTAATTTGCAATTTAGTCTTGAACGCTTTAAGGGCATGTGATACTTCGTCGTGTGGTAAATCGGGTTCAGTTCCCCCGGGTTTTTGTCCACAGAAATTAATAATTTTAAAAACTGTATTTGGAGATGCTATAAAATGGAACAACAGACGTTCCCGAACTCTTTTTTTGAGGGATAATAGCAAAAAAATTTATTCTGCTAAATAAAATTGTCCTCTATGTGCACTATTTGGAGGTTAGGATTCGTTTTTGAGGTGTCTGCTATTTCGAAAATTATCGATTTTAGCAGTGTTAGGTTCCCCCGGCTTTATTCCTACAATAATAAAGATTTTGCCTTAAAAATTTGGGGAATGATAGCGAACATGCTAACGGACGTCCCCGAACTCTTCTGTTGTGGAATAATTTCAAAAAATTTCATTTCGCTGAATTTGATTAATATGTGTGTATTTTGAGGTACAACAGGGACGTCTGTTGTTCTATTTTATAGCATCTCCGAATACAGTTTTTAAAAATTTTGATTTTTGTGGACCAAAACCCGGGGGAACTGAACCCGATTTACCACACGACGAAGTATCACATGCCCTTAACGATCAAAAGTTGTTCATCCGGACAAGATCTAAAAATGTGTAGTTTTTCTTTTTTTATAGGATGCGCAGTTTTTGTTCGAATCGTAAAAAAATTTACATTAAACATTAAAAAAATTAAATTTCTGGAAAACCAACACAAGATTCGAAAAAAATGAATTCTTTTTTGATAAGATGCATATTTTTTGTTTTAATCGTGAAAAATGACATTAAAAATAAATAAATCAAATTTTTAGAAATAAGACTCAAGGTATAATAAAATGTTTAATAAATTTTTTTTTGCCTAAATTAGATCTAAAAATGCGATGAGAATGTGCCCGCCCAGCGGACAGATTTTTTTGTATTCAAATTAATAAATTCAGCATATTCATTCTTATTTTAGTGGGGGGGAAATATGTGGGGAAAAATACGAGGTTCCCCTCTCATTTTTACTATCTTCGAGAAAAATTGATTTACGCGCGCACGCACCGGGTCACTGGCGACCCAGGTGGTGACTAGTGGGTTAACTTAACTAATGTATTGCTAAAACCTTAAATCAGTCAATGATTAACCGATCATTTAAATTTTTTTGCATGATAACTGAATAGCTGTCACTTTAAAGTTTCATTAAAACCCGTAATATACGTATATTTTTTAAGCAGGCCAAACTTGCAACTACACTTTGCAAAATAAAAATACTTTTTGAGAACACTCTGATCACTCTGATAGTTTTTTAGATGATAAAACAACAGAAAAACCGATAAAAAAGCAAAACAAAGTCTCACGTATGTTTCGCATTTTTCAAAACTTTTTTTCCACTATTTTACAAACATATCACATCAAATTTTTATCTATAGAATCTTATTCGGGAAACTCTGACGACTGAATTTCACTACTATAAGTCTAAAAATATACAATTTAAACATTTTTTATCGACAGCAGAAGTTGCAGGTTCTACATGACCCATGATGGTGACTGCCGAGTACATAAAAAATGTTGGTTAGCAGAGGGCTCATATTTAATCTCAATAATCGAAAAAGATGCAATTTTGAACTTTTTTTTAATATGTATATACTTAAAGTTTGATGACTTAAAATGGAAAATTATTTAATCCTGAAGATTTCAACTTCTAATTTTTTCAATTCTATAGAGTTTTCATTGAAAATTATTCAATTGTGAACAGTTAAAGTAATACCTGCGATTTATTTGTTGGTAAATCTTATCATTTTTTACATTAGATTAAAGGATCATTCGAGGAACTTTAAGTTACTTGCATCAGTCACTGAACATATTATAAGTTACTATTTTCAAGAAGTAACTGAAGCTGCAATTAGTTTCTTTTTTTAAGAACTTCCCCGAAACTGCATCTAAATTCAAATGATTCTAAAGTCAGATAAAAATTATTGTTATGTCAGCCTAACACAATGAAAATTTTATCCTCCAATTTAAACTATAGAATGTCCACGAAGGAATAGTAAGGAGTGGTATCACACCATGTGTTTGGTGAGCACAGGTTGGAGAAACAACCTCCAAGAGATCGTTAATGTTTGCCAAGAATACAAACCTTGATCGCTACGGTACTCGTGGGCATGGATGTTGTGTGACGTTTTATGCCCACTCCAATGCCTGAAATTTGCTTCGAAATTTAATATACTGGAGTGGGGCTAACGCCTTCTTGTCGCGGGGATAACACGTGACATGATAACAGCAATGCGCAACCAAGCGGAAGAAATACGACAGCTAAATGTAGAATTGGAAAAGAAAACCGAAGAATGGGAAAAAGAAAAAACAGATTTAAGACTTAGATTAGATGCAATAAACTCTATCGTAGAAATCCAAGAGAATAGCCAGATTATAGAAGAGTCTATTAATGAAAAAGTAGCGGAAATTGTAAATAAAATAAGGACAGGAAATGGATCAAATCGAACGGGAAAATTAATTGTTAACAGACTAATTGAGGAATACAAAAATAAAAAAGGTATTTTAGAAAGAAAAAGATCATTCGAAGCTCAGGGGAAAAGGAAAGGGAAAAACTGTTTAGTGATAAGAGGCCTACAAATAGAAGGTACTGACGGAAATCAGAGGTAAAGGCATTCTTTGAAAAATAATTAGACGCAGATATAAAAATTATCTATGCCTCAGCTGTATGGATTGGGTAAAAGGAAAATACGATAGCGAGAATTGGTTGCTGGAAAGAAAAGCGATTGATTATGCAAAGTGAAAAAAGTATGCATAGATCATGATCTCAACAGAGAACATAGAAGTATACAAAGAAAATTATTAGATATAGCCAATCAAGAAAGAGAACAGGTAACACGGACAAAATTTACTAGTATAGCTGAACGAACGATATTTTTCCTTGTTCTGGCCACAACAAATATCGTTTAAAAAACCGCGCGATTGAAGATGGTAGTCTATTTATAGATCTTCTACAGCGTGCGTACTGCTGCGTATACAATGCGAAATCGACAAAGTTAATCTTCGCAGTGGTAAGGCTTACTACGCGAAATAGTACCTCTTCCTCTCGTTGCTTGATGACGGTCACTCAGTCGTACAGTGCAGTCTACTATTTGAAATTTTTCATCCTACTCTTTCAAGAAGTCAAATTCAATAACATAAACGCGAAATAGTAATTTTAACAAAATTCCTCGACGAAAAGCTGCGTTTCAATTTAGGATAGTTAGAGCGACTGGTTTAGAGAATTCATCTAACGATAAACTTTTTTTCCGTGTAACGACGCCATCAACGCTTCAGACATTTTTTTCATACTAATCATAAATATTGAATTTTACTTATATTTAAGTTAATCAGTTGCTTTATAAAGACATAAATAATGTCTATATTTGCCTTTCGGAAAGAAAAAGTACAAAAATATTAAATATTTCAATAAACATATATTACACACGATACGATTAAACAGTAGTGATCTATAAAAAAGACAAAAGTGCTGCTATACTTTTTTTGTACTGAAAATATTTTAGTGTTTATACGATACTGAAAATTACTTTCTTAATCAATTAAGGGGGTCGTCTAATATAAAGGTTAAACAAATCAATTCTTTTTGCTCTAACGCTAGTTCTGTGTCTCCAGAATAGCCTCCTGGAGTCTTAATGGCGTTCCCGAGTTTCTTTATGCTATAGAGGCAAGCAGTCGAAAAATTTATTTTCCCTGTGTAGCTTTAATTAGGCCAGCTCGATAGGATATAAGATAAGATTCTTTTGTACTATTGTACTATTCGGGCATCTACTTAATCATAGCTGAATCTATAGCTTGTTTGTGCATGAAATTACGCCGCCCGAGTGTCAGCGTTTTCTCAAAAGCACGTTTTTCAAATTGGCGGACACGATAACTCAAAACCTATCAAACCAATTGACTAGTTCTTGTGTATTGAACCAGTTAATAAGTGTCATTCCTCGGTGAACCACTGTAAACTGAAAAAAGTTTTTTTTAAATGATTTTGTCTAAACAAAAAAGAGCAAATTTTAAGGGAAAAAAAGACACTTTCCGCTTTTTGCCTACAATTTTTTAAACAAATGTTTTCTTTTTGTGATCCACCTAGTAGCTATGAGTCTGATCTTTCTAAATCTATTCGGTTTTTTGGTTTTAGACCATTTTTTCGAGAGTTATCATGCCCGCCGTTTTGCTTCTCGAATCGAAGATGATGGACATCCGCCTTTATACCGCCAATATACGTGGCTCTGCGAAACTATACAACATTCTTTTGTGAACAATATGAGTGGAAAAATAAAGCCTCAAAGTGTGTAAAAGATCCACTGTTTCCTCGCCTTCAAAATCATTTGACAAAATCACGCTCATTTTCAGTCCTCTACATCTGAAAATGATTAACAGTATAACAAAACAACGCTTACTTGTCATCATACAGATAAAAAAGATCAAAAAAAGATCCTAACCCTACACAAACACTATAAATGTAGTTTTTAAAATACCTTGTTCTGGGTGTGACTCCTACGACATAGGTACAACAAAACGTCTGCTTAAATTCAGAATCCATGAACACATAAAAGACGTCTATAAACTACTTTCAAAATTAACCGCATTAACTAAAAATTCCTGTTATGAAGACCAAAGATTCAATATTTAACGGACAGAAATCATTAGCAATACCGATAATTACAGAAAACGTATGCTACTAGAAATGATTCACATATTGCAAGAGAACCCAACACTGTGAATCAGAGAAACAGATATCCAAAACCTTTCTTATTTTTATAAGGCTTAACTTAAAAAACAATGAATAAGTTACAAAAAATAATACAGATAAATACATTTAATTCAGTGTGGGTTTTATTGTTTTAAGATTGTTGTTAATATTTTGTTATTACAATAATTGTTACCTAAACAATAATATCATTTAACAAAAAATAAGTTAAAAAATTAAATATGTGTGTGTGTGTGTGTCTGTCAGGACACACTATACTCCTACCGAAAAAAGGCAACTTGTCCAACCCAGAGAATTACAGGCCAATAACTTCTTTGAACACACTGTATAAGATCTTTACAGCTGTCCTAAACAACAGGATTGTTTGGCGAATTGAGTCTGTGTGGCGTGAGATTTCCGAACAACGTAGCTCGAAAAAAGGTGTAGCAGGCTGTCGAGAGAACCTGCTAATTGACAGGGGTGTCTGTAAAGACGCTGCAGCCTATCAACGCATTCTGTCAATGGCCTGGATTGACTACCGGAAAGTTTTCAATTCAACCTCTCATAGACTTATTATATGTCTGTTGGAAGGGTTGATGGTGCATCCACACATAGTGAGATGTATAGAAAGACTGATGCCTCGTTCGAAAACTAGATTTACTATCTCATCTGGAAATCATCGTGTGACAACTAGCAACGTCACCTTCCCGAGGGGCGTCTTTCAGGGCAATATCATGAGCCCTTTGCTTTTTTGAATCACACTTCAGCCTCTATCTCTCGCGCTACGAAATTCTTCTGGATACCTCTGTCGCGCTACTAACCAGCGCAAGCATAAGATCACCCATGTATTTTATATGGATGACCTGAAGATCTATGCCTCTGGTAAAAGCAAACTTTCAACTGCCATGAATATCGTCAAAAAGTACACAGGAAAGATTGGGATGGACTTTGGATTGAATGAATGTGCCAGAATTCATCTGAACAAAGGAAAGATTGCTGGCATTCCCAAGGACCCCGAGCTTGTGGATATAGGTGTTATCAGACATCTTAAAATTGGAGAGACCTATACATACCTGAGCGTTCCCTAAAGCCGCATTCAGAACGTAACATCAGTAAGGGAGTCTCTCCGAAGCAGATACAAGCATCTTCTTCGACAGATTTGGTCTTCCAATCTGTATGTATATGCATAAGAGCTTGCATATCAATTCGTCAGTTCCGCGATTATACATTTCACGCCGTCAAGGCGGAGGCGGACTTCTGAACCTAAATTTTAACATCAGAAGTGAGGAAAGTGCATTACTCCATCTAGATGCTTCACTTATGAAAGCCGAGATGAAGAAAGCAGAAGTTCAAAAATTCCATCAATAGCTATTCGGCAAGAAAATGCACGGAAATTTTGGCAGGAATGTAGAAAAATAGTCCTTGTCGAAGGAGCCAACTTTTGCTTTCCTCAGATCATCAGTGCTTAATAAAGGTACAGAAGGTTTTATTTTCGCATGACAGGACGGTGTCATTTCCGCCTTAGCATACTGTGACCGTATTTTATGTCAACAGGTTCCGAGCGACAGGGTCAGAGCGTGTCATGCACACGCTGAGTACCTAGAACACACAATATGGGGTGTCCCACCCACGCAGGAACGACTTATATCTACAGACCCTCAGACCCTCATGTGGCCCTCAGAGTGCTTTATCACCATCTTTGTCGCTCATTCTGAAAATTTTTCGAAATTATTGCAATTTCTTCTTTTTAAATTGAAAAAAGAAAAAAATGCAATCTTTTCTGAAATTTGTTCTCAAAAATTCTTTTGAAGCTTTTCCTGAAAATTTTGTTGGAAAATTTGTTCGAATTTTGTGTTTGAATTTGTCAACGAATTTTTTTGGATATTTTTTTATTGAAAATTTGTTTTAATAATTATCTACAAATTTGATTTTTACAATTTCAACTTATCTCCTTGACCTGAATTTGTATAAGAAGAGTTCTTCGTAAAAAAATATCTATGAACAATATTTCATGAAGAAGTTTAAGAAGAACTTAAAAAAAGTACTTTTAAAACATTTTTTTCTTTCTCTTCAATGCGACTTTGAACCTTTCACCAGCGAGTGCAAATAAAAGGCTTCGGAGAGGTCAAAAGGCTTCAGTCGTTAGCTTCGGAGTTGTTATTTACAATTTTCAAGTGATAAAAAACACACCATTTTTATAAAAAATAATACCAACTTTGGGCCAGTGTTTTGATTCATCAGCGCTTCGAATTTTATGGGGACATTTTTTTTTTATTATTTTGCGTTTGTACCTCTTTCCTTTGGGAGCCTTCGGAGTTGTTATTCAGGTTAACCGATAGTTTTCCTGTGTTCACGGACGACTTACAATGATTTAATCGATTTTGAGACTCTGGAAACGTCATGTGTTTTTAAAATTTGATAAAAAATACTTATTTTTTGTAATTACAATCGATTATAATACGAATTATCACCTCAAATTGGTTAAAATTATAGAGACTTCGGAGTTGTTAACAAACCAAGGGAGAGACATATAAACATGATTCTTTCAGTCAGTATTTATAATCTCTAGTATGTTTGCATTGCAATTTGAACTGCATCATATATTTGAAAAAAGTGCCCGAGGCCAACGTTATAAAAAAAATTTTCACCAGTCCAGTCACATTTCAAGTATGTGAATCAGTAGGGAGGGACACTGTAGGGAGGGTAACAACTGACCACTTAATTACAAAAAAGGTATGCCTAACTTCAATTTTGCTTGTACTTTTTCTGTATGGACTAACAAAGTAAACCACCATATGTGCTGTATTCCCCTTAGTAGGTCAAAAATGTTGTAAGTACATCGAATAAACATCAAGGGACATGCAAATTGAAATCTATTAAAATCGCCAATATATGTTTTGGAATATTGTCACACATGTAATGCAATGTTGCGGAAGAAAGTTGAAGAGAAGTCAAAATTTGCAGGCACGGGGAATCGAACCCTACCTGACAAGGTCTAAGTCAAGTGCGCTACCAATAGTCTTGCCCGGCACAATTCTCATCTTACTTCAATGAAGAATCACGTATCCGCTCAACAAGATAATGTGATTATGTGGAAAATACCAATAACGGTATTGGATAGTACTTTTATCGTAAACGACTCGTCGTAAAATCCCAAACATTTTTAACAAAGTACGAGTCCTACATGTATCTCGGAAGTAATCTTATTGAATGCCTGTCGCATTGTGAAAAAAAAAACATTAAAAAAAACTTTCCAAACCATCAAGAAGTCAGCGATTGACCGCATTTCAAGAAGATTGAAATTTCTTTTCTCTAATGAAAACTACTCTAGAGCTTTTCAACTTAACATCTGACTCACGATCGAGGTTAGGTTGACGCTACGATAATTGTACGAAGTACAACAATACGCATGAGGAGAGAGCGAATGCGCATGCCGACTGTACAATAATGGCCACTTTTCCATTCTGACTAAATGAAGCTACATAAAATAATAATTTTTAGAAGCATGCACGAAAAATCAAAGCAAATATTCACCTTCTACGTGCGTTTAAAGTTAGAGCCTCTCATTGAATCGAAATAAATGCATTCGAATCCATTTTTTCTTCTTCGCAACTGAATTCATAAATACTGTAGTAAATGTATCAGGATTATATTTGTGAGTTTGATATTGAACAACACTTACTCTTAAACCACGGCTGAAAACTAAAAGTCATTGAATCGCAAAACCCCAACTCATTATAACTATTACATACATGGCAGACTTTTTCTTACTTTTTGTATCAGAAGAATTGGAGAAAATATTAGACGTAAGATATATGTTTCATTATATTTACTTTACTAACTCTCTGTTGACCGTTACTATAAACTTGATAAATATTCATAAGACACAGTATTTATTTTTGATTTCTTACTCATAATAAATAAAATATCTGAATTATACCGGTGTCCCATTTTAATATATCACCCCAAATATCTTCTAAAATACTTTATTACGAAAAAATGGTTCGGACAAAGGTTAACCAGGACCGAGGGGGACAGAGGACTGTACCATCAATTTTGACCTTGAG
>JAABKJ010001494.1:0-30470 GCA_011634705.1 Andricus grossulariae
TTTTTTGTTCAATTCATTTTTCTTAACTGAAAATTTAACTGTTTCAGTTAAATATTCCATCATGTTATTGGAAAATTCATCTGTTTGGTTGAACATTAATTTTTTTTACTGAAAATTTAATAATTCAATTTTGGGTTGACAATTTATCTTTTTAGTTGAAAATTCATGTATTTTATTGAAATGTTGTCGTTTTTGATTGAAATTAATATTCTTAGGTGAAAATTCAACTAATTTAGTTAAAGATTCATAATTTTAGTTTAAAATTAATGTTTTTCGTTTAAAAGTCAACTATTCCAGTTGAACATTCATCAGTTTGGTGGAAATTAATCTTCTTATTAGAAAATTCATGTATTTGGTTGAAAATAAAACTACTTGGTTGCAATTTTTTAAAATGGAAAATTAATTTTTTAATTGCAAATTTAAGTATTCCATTTTTGGTTGAAAACTTGTCTTTTTTTGTTAAAAATTCCGCTTTTTGTTTGAAAATTGACCTTTTTTAGATGAAAATTCAACTATTTGGTTGAAAATGCAATATTTGTATTGAAAATTTAGGAATTTGAAGCGGTTTAAATTGAATTTATTATAGTAGGTACCCACGTTAATTTTACCTGAATATGCATTGAATTTTAAGTATAAGAAGATAAAATAAAAATTTGTTTGAATTATTATTCAAGTTTAAGAAGTGATTAATTATGTTTTTAGTATTATGTAATTATTTAATTCATGGATGGTGATAATATATTTAACGATATCTGTAATAGAAATTGGCAAAGCTTTCTAATCTAAACATATTAAATAATTGAATTCCTAGTAACTAAAAAAAACATTATTTATAATAAACTCGCGAAACTGTATACATATTCCGAGATACCTGGAAAAAACCTGGAACTGCCAGAGAATTTTTTTCCAGGATTTGAGTAGACACCCTGTTTAAGTACTTTTCAATTTGAATTTTCTATTTCAAATTGCTTTCTTTATGTATGAATCTTTGATTGCAGAGAGAAGGAGGACGATTTGGAACGACGATTTGAACTTTTGAATCGAGAACTGAGAAGTATTCTTGCTGTCGAAGAGTGGCAAAAGTCTGCAGAGCAAAAAATCCGAGAGGATCTTTTGCTCGAAGAATTGGTGTCTATTGTAAATAAAAGAGATGAGTTGGTCCATCATCTCGACACTCAAGAAAGAGCGTAAGCATTGTTTTTATTTCTAGAGAAGCTTACATTTTATCTGAGCAACTATTGATTTTTGGGTATTTCTTCATATAAAGGTTACTTTTTCTTGCCCGTGTAAAATCTTTGCGAATATCTATTAAATTGTTTTAAAATTTGCTAAATTTCACACAGTAGAATTATAAGTTAAAAAGTTTCCCCCTAATTTATTTTCTTGAACGTGCGATGATAATTTGATGAGTTTTTGGCCATTTTTTTTTTGTCAGAGCTTATATGTTTTTTGTCATTCTTTTGAATTGTAAATCTTTAAAATTGAAGAGTTTTTAATTTTGCAAATTTACAATTAAAAATTATAAAAGTTTTAAGTCTTACAATTAAAAAGTATGTAATTTTTATAGTCTACATGTGAAATTTTTTCAACTTAGAAGATTCAGAATTTAAAACTCTGGACAAAATTAAAAAATTTTTATTTATAAATCTTTAAAATTGAATAAATTTAATTTTTAAATCTTTAAACCCTTTAAAATATAAATCTTGAAAATTGAATAATTTATAGTTATACATATATTTTCGAAATTCAAGAATTTTCAATTGTAACTCTTTAAAGTTTTACAGTTACAAATTCAGTAATTTTTATGATTTATGTTTGAAATTTTTTCAGTTTAGATTTAGAATTGAAAACTCTTGACTTGTTTCAAAATTTAAGACTTTTTATTTATATATCTTTAAAATTGAACAGTTTTCAATTTTAAATATTCACAATTGCATATTTTTCAATTTTAAATCTTCAGCATTGAACTATTTAAAAAAAACGTTCAAAATTACATCATTTTCTATTATACACGTTAAATTTTGAAGAATCTTTAATTGCAAATATTTCAAATTGTATAACTTTAAATTGAAACTCTTAAAAATTGAATATTGGAAAAGCTTTTATTTTGGAAAATTTACAATTAAAAATTAGGTAAGTTTTAATTTTTCAAATAAAAATTTTATTATGTTGTTGATTTACGTGAGAAATTTCTTCAATTTTGAAGATTGAGAATTGAAAACTTAACTCTTGCCAAAGTTTAAGATTTGTTATTTATTCATCTTTAAAATTGAATAAATCTTGATTTTAAACATTCGCAATTGAATATTTTTCAATTTTAAACCTTTACAATTGAATATTTTTCAATTTAAAATCTTCAAAATTGAACTGTTCCAAAAAAGCATTCATACTTAAATCATTTTCTACTGTACATATTAAATATTGAAGTCTTGAATTGCCAATATTCGAAATTGAAGAATTTTCCAATCTACATTTATTAATCTGTAAAATTGGAGAGTTTTTAATTTGCCAAAGTTAAAATAAAAAATTGTGCAAGTTTTAAGTTTTACAATTAAAAATTCTGTAATTTTTATGATATACATTTTCAATTTCTTGAATTTGGAAGAATTAGGATTGAAAACTCTTGAATCTTGCCAAAATTAAAGAATTTTTATTTATACATTGTTAAAATTGAATTTTCAATTTTTAATTTTTAAAATACATATTTTTAGATTCTTATTTCATATTGGAATAGCCAACTCGAATTTAGAAATTCTATTATCAACTTCAGATTCAGTGACACCAAAAAATGTAGAATGCTCATTTTTATGGATATCGGATCACTAATGTAGAATATTTTAAAGCTCAAATACTTTTAAAATTGCTTATTCTTGCCCCAATAAACAGTTTGGATAAGAAAAACACATATATAAAAAGACTTTTGCACAAAAAATTGTTCCTATAAAAAGTGAGATTACTATAGAGAATCGCCCATTTAAGTAAAAATATTAAATCGGTATTTTATTAACAGAATTGAAGACGATGATGAAATTGAGCGTGATCTCTCGAGAGCTGGTTTAGCCCAAAGGAACAAAAATTGTGTCATCCAGTAAGAAAATACAAATTTGGTCGGCGTTAGATTCATTATAAAGGTGAGTTCTTGAGAATAATTTTGCCTCTAACAATTGAATTCTCAGTTTTATTTCTATTTCTATTATTTATTTTCTTCCCAGGTACTTTTTGTTCCACTCTGGTGTTGCCAAAGATACGAAAAGTAACACAATCGTGTACTTATTCCTGAATCGCCTTTTGTCAAAAATAACAAATCAATTCAAGGTAAGAGCGAAAATTGCGAATCCAAAGTTTCAAATATTTGCGAGTGGAATAAGGCGGTTTTTTGGGTATTAAAACTGTGTTAAAACGTGTTGATAAACCTGTGATGCCACTCTACAATTTTAAGTTTAAATTTTCGGGTTAATAATCGCGATTGAGGAATGTTTTAAATTCTGAAATTTTTAATTCAGAAACGTGAATTTAGAAATATGAACGAAGTTTGAATTTCTTCCGTTATTTCGTAATAAGAGTAATGATTAACGAACACCAGTAAATAATAAATGAATTTATCGAATTTAAAACGATTTTATAAGGAGCAAATTTGGAACAATTGGGTTTATTGGCATTCAGTCATAAGTTAGTAGAAGTTCAGTTCGAAGAGTTATCTCTTTTACCTTAAGAATTTAATTTATGGGGTGCCTTTATTCGCTATAGCGTTGTGTTTGAAATCTCAATAAGTTTTTTTTTTCAGTTTTAAACCAAGTCTGTCTAAGTTTTCATTAGATTATTGTAGTTTTATAAACATAATTTATAATTTCATGCCTGGGATGCCGAAGGACTTTTACGTACCTGACTGATAATTCTACGTTTTAAAAATGTAATCCCTTCAACTTTTCTCTCAGAATCGACACTGTTTACATTTTTCCTAATTTTTAACTTTTTGTGCATCCCAGAAGCAAACCGAGTGAAGTTTTAATGAGCTGATAAATTGTGCTTCAGTTTCACGAGTGCATATACTGTGTAAAACTCTAAAGTCACATTATTATTATTATTATTGTAATAAAGTAGAATCTTTCACATCTGACACTTCTTAGATTCTTTTCTGTCCTTTTGTAATTATTACCGTGACTAAGAAAAACAATTTTTTAACATTGTAAGAGTGAAATTTAGGAATTTGATACAATAAGAAGTTGCATATTCAAATTAACAATAAATTTTGTATCTTTTTATTACTATATTTGATGCTTGTCTATAATATTTAAGGATCATATTAAAATTTCGAAATATTGCATTTTTAAGATATTTTTTATCTTGAAAAGTACAAATAAAAGCATATTGGATGAATCAGGTATTGTAATTGAAACTTGGAAATTCGTAAGTTTCAGTGTTTGATGTTGAAGATTCTACTTTGATAGATATTATTATACGTATAACTATATTAATTGATATTTATTTATTACACTTCTAGCAGGGCTTTCGAACTATAAATGTAAATCGATAATTTTATTAAAAGTTGACTTTAATGAAATTGTCAGTCGTTTTCGAATTTCTTATATTGAAGGGCTCGGATAGTGCGACTTTTTCGACTTTTTTCGACTTTTTGAAGAGAAGTGCGACTAATTGACTTGTTCCGTTTTTCTCAGAAGTTCGCTATACTTAGTTTAAATATTAATCACAATGCAACTTTTAAAATTGAAATTAATAACTAGAAAAAATAGTACCATTTTAATTGAGAACATTAAACATTGAATAATTTCTCATTAAAGATTTATATTTAGAAAGGTTTAATTTAATAGCTTTTAAAATTGAACAATTTATAATTTCATTATCCATATTCAGAGATTTGATTTTTTCAAATTATAAACCGTGACAGATGGACATTTTTAGGTTGAAAACGTTTAAAATCGATTAATTTCGAATTCCATTAAAGTCTTCACACTCTTTCCTTTTTTCTTGTTCATTCGCTTAAATGCGAACGGAATTAATAGGACTCTATAAAAAAATACAACTATTTCTGGTTGAAAGTTTATTCTCTTTGGTTAAAAATTCGACTATTTGGTTGAAAATTTAATTTTTGTTGTTGAAAATTTATCATTTTTCGTCGAAAATTGAACTTTTTTGTTGAACATTCGCCTTTTTGGATAAGAAATTCATCATCATGGTTTGAAAATGGCTATTTTATGGTAGAAAAGTAATCTTTTTTGGTTGAAAATTTATATTTCTTGGTTAAAAATTAACTTTTTTGTTGAAAATGTAACTGTCTTCTAAGAAATTCGTTTTTTTTTTTTTAATGAAAATTCAACTATTTGGTTAAAAATTCATCTACTTTGTTCAAAATTCATCTGTTTTGATTGAAAGTTCAACTATTTTATTTTAAATGTAAACTGATAAGTTGAAAGTTATTTTTTTCTAAATTCATCTTTCTGGGTTAAAAATTAACTTTGTTTAAGAATTGTCAACTTGGTTGAAAATTTCAATTATCATGTTCAAAATTCATCTTTTTTGGTAAAAAGTTCAATTGTGTTGTTGAACATTCGCCTTTATGGAGACAAAATTCATCTTTTTTGGTTGAAAATTCAACTATTGTGCCAAAACTAAATTACTTTATTAAAAATTCGTCTCTTTTGCTTCAAATTTCTCAACTATTTGATTGTAAATGCAACTATTTGGTTGAAAATGATTATTTTTTGTTTAAAATTCAACTATTTATTTGAAAATTCGTCTTTCTGGGTTAAAAATGAACTTTTTCGTTAAAAGTTCATATTTTTGGGTTGAAAATTCAACTGTTTTGTACAAAATTCGTAATTTTGGCTTGAAATTTAACTATTTGGTTGAAATTTTATCTTTTTTGTTTGAAAAGTCGACCATTTAGTTGGAAATTTAACTATTTGGCTAAAACGTCAATTACTTTGTTAAACATTCGTCTCTTTTGTTTGAAAGTTCTCAACTATTTGTTTATAAATGCAGCTGTTTGATTACAAATGTTTATTTTTTTTTAATTCAGCGATTAGATTGAAAATTAATCTTTCGGGTTTAAAAGTCAACTGTTTTAAAAAAACTTCGACTTTAACTTGAAAACTCAACTTTTTTGTTAAAAATTCGTCTCTTTTCGTTGAAATTTCAACTACTTTGTTGAAAATGCAATACATTTCGACTTGAAATCTTAATTGTTCAGTAATTTTAAGTTTAAAATGTTCAAAATTAATATTCTTGAAGTTCAAAATTAATGTAAATTACAAACTTCTCTCATTTGACTATTGTTAAGAAATTTGAAAATCAATGAGAATGATATACTCTATATCCCTAAACAAATAAAAGTTATTATTTCTACTTTTTTTTTGACTTTTTTCGAAATTCCGTGCGACCTTCTTTGTAATTTTATGCGACTAATCACTATTCCGACTTTTTTAAAGACTTCTAATCGATCCGAGCCCTGATATTTCCATAATGGTGATTTAAAAAATTAATATTAAATATTGTAAGATAATGCTGGTTCTATTATAAAATATACATCTATAGTTCGAATTTGAAACTATTGTCTGCAGAGAACTGTGAAAAAAACTGTACTCAAAGCCGTGCCATATTATCTATGTTCGCGACTGACTTCTTTTTGTATAAAATCTGTAAGTACGGTCATTTCTACGGGAAATCAGGAGTGTCGTAAGTCCATTGCCATAGTGCAATTAAACTAAAATATTAAGTTTTAAAGTACCTTCTAGTTTTTTAACAAACGCATATTTTTTTGCATAGGTAGCAATCTTTATATTTTCTTTTATAGAATAGGCTAGTAAATCCAGTTTTAATGGGATTTGCAGTAAGCATTTTCAATGCATAATTCCCTAAACTGTGGAATGTTATCTGCGAAAGAAATCAAGGTAACGAAAATAAGTTTAAAGATTCGAAATTTAGAGTGACAAATTAAAAAGAGAAGAAATTATTTTATTTTCGATCTCATCATCGAATTTTGATTTTAGAAGACTTTCATGACTTTTAATTTGACACTATCTTTATTCGATGAGCGAAGTGTTTATAGCGAGTGAGTGAAACATGACATGATTATAATGATGGTGGTTGAAGAAAATCCTTGTAGAAATTTTTTGACAGTGCTGTTTTTGTTAATTCGTTTAAGGATTTCCTAGATGCCCGATGCTTGTGCGAGTGAATTATTTTCCGATTCGCATGAATATTTATTTATATACTGAATAGGAAATTTGTCTCACTAATATTAGGATAAGGTCAGTTGCAAAGAACATAAATGCTAAAAAAACTCGAACGTCGCAATAATATTTACGGACGTTCTTCATGTAAATTTAGCTAAATAAAAAATTATTTAAGACATTCGAAATATGATTACTTCGTAAAAAAAAGGTTTTATTTCGATCTAATATGCTATATTGTAATTGCAGGGTATCTATCCTACCTGGAAAACCTAGAATTTTTATATACCTGGAAAAACCTGGAAATGTCCAAGCGTGCTTAATTTTTTTTTCAATTGCAATATGACATCGAGTAACAAAGATTGTTTATTTGTAAAAGTAGCTTTATGTTACTGTATTTCACTATTTTTATTGAGTTTTTTTTTTTTTTTTTTTGGTTGAAATTAAATTTATTCACTGAAAAAATCAACTATTCTGTTTTTGCTTAAAAATTGATCGTTTTTGGTTGAAAATTGAAGTATCCGGTTGAAAATTTGTTCTTTTTGGTAGAAAATTAATCTTCTTGGTTGAAAACATCTTTTTGCTTGAAAATTCAACAGAGTTTTTTGCAATGTTTTCTCTCTCTTTACTAAAAAAACTTTTCTTAGTTGAAGTCGTCTTTTTTAGTTAAATTCAATTGTTTTTTATTAAAAATTAGAATCTTATTTGGTTGAAATATCAACTAATAGATTTTTGGTTCAGAACTAATTTTTTTTTTTAATGAAAATTTAATAACTTGGTTGAAAGTTGAAATATTTGTTGAAAATTAATTATTTGTTGGAAGAATCACCATTTTAATAAAAAATTCATCTCTTTGGTTGAAAAATGAGCTATTTTGTTGAAAATTGGTCTTTTCTTTAGCTGAAAATTTAAATATTGTAGTTGAAACTTTAACTATTATGTTGACATTTTTTTTTGAAATTAATTGTTTGAAACTCAAAATGTAACTATTCCAGTTGAATATTCCATCATTTTAGTTGATAATTCATCTCTTTGGTAGAACATTAATTTTTTTACTAAAAATTTGACTATTCAATTTTTGGTTGATGAATTATCTTTTTTAGTTGAAAATTTAATTATTTTAGTTAAAGATTCATAATTTTAGTTAAAAATTCATGATTTTCTTTGAAAATATAAATATTTTGTTGAAATTTTGTTGTTGTTTGGTTGATAATTACTATTTTTTAAACTGAAAATGTAATTATTCCAATTTAACATTCCATAATTTTAGTTAAAAATTCATCTCTTTGGTTGAAAATTAATTTTTTCAACAAAAAATTTAACTGTTCAGTTTTTGGTTGACAATGGATCTTTTTTAGTTGAAAATTCGTATTTTTTGCTAGAAATTAATCTTCTCGGTTGAAAGTTCATTTTTGTATAGAAAATTCAACTATTCTTGTTAAAGATTCATAATTTTAGTGGAAAATTGATATTTTTTGTTTAAGATTCAACTAATCCAGTTGAAGATTCATCATTTTAGTTGAAAATTAAGTTTTTTAACTGAAAATTTAACTATTCCATTTTTAGTTGTAAATTGATATTTTTTAGTTCAAAATTCAACTATTTGGTTGAAAATTTGTCTTTTCTAATTGAAAATTCAAGTATTTTGTTGAAAAATCGTCTTTTTTTGGTCGAAATTAATCTTCTTGGGTGAAGTATCAACTTTTTGGTTGAAAATTCAACTATTCCAGTTAAAGATACATAATTTTAGTTGAAAATAAATCAGCTTGTTTGAGGTTTAATTTTTTTAACTGAAAATTTAACTATTCCATTTTTGGTTAAACGTTGATCTTTTTTAGTTGAAAATTTGTATATTTTGTTGAAAAAATTATCGTTTTTGGTAGAAAATTAATCTTCTTGTTTGAAAATTAAACTTTTTGTTTGAAAATTCATCTTTTTGGTTGAAAATTCAAGTATTTTATTGAAAATTCGTCCTTTTTGTAGAAATTAATCTTCTTGGTCGAAGAATCATCTTTTTAGTTAAAAATTCAACTATTCCAGTTAAAGATTCATAATTTTAGTTGAAAATAAATCAGCTTGTTTGTACATTAATTTTTTTAACTGAAAAGTAAACTTCAATTTTTTGTTGAAAGTTGATCTTTTTTAGTTAAAAATGCAACTATTTGGTTGAAAATTGGTCTTTTTTTGTTTAAAATTCAACTATTTTGTTGTAAAATTGTTTGTTTTTTTTGTAGAAAATTTATATTCTCGGAAAATTAATGATTAATATTTGATTGAAAGTTAAACTTTTTTGTTGAAAATTCATCACTTCGGTTGAAATTTTTTTTTTCTTGGTGGAAAATTAATTTCTTAACCGAAAATTTAACTTCCATTCCTAGTTGAAAATTAATCTTTTTTTAATTCAAAATTCAACTATTTGGTTGAAAATAGATCTTTTTTAGTTGAAAATTAATCTATTTGGTTGAGAACTCGTGTATTTGTTTAAATCGTCTTTTTTGGTAGCAAATTAATCTTTTTGGTTGCAAATACAATATTTTTGCTTGAAAAGTTAGGAATTGGAAACCCACATTAATTTTACTTTAATATGTACGGAATTTCAAGTATAAGAAGATAAAATAAATTTTTTCCAATTATTATTAAAATTCATGGACTTTAGAGACAAAATTCAAGAAATTATTAAATATGTTTTTAGTATTATTTAATTAATCGATGGTTCTAATATATTTAAGAATATCTTCTAATGTAATTTTTCAAAGCTTTGTAAATTAATACATATTACTAATTTAATCCCTAGAAACTGAAAAAACTTTATTTATGTGAACTGTTTGAATGGCTCCATACTATGAAAAATTATACCTGGAGAAAACTTGAGATGTCTGGAAAAAATCTGTAATTGTCAGGGAATTTTTTATCAGGCTTTGAATAGACACCCTTTTTTGTCTATTGTAAAGTAGTTAGGAAGTAAGAATGTAGGAAAAGTTCTTTGAAAAAGTGCAAATTTATTTCGATCGTGCAGCGATGATCTTGGACAAAGCAGGCCGTTAAAAAAATGTATTGATTGACTCTGAACTCTTTAATTTGACCAATAAACGAGCTTTCGAAAAATTAAACTTGATAGAGCTTGAAAATATGTCTATAAAGACAAAGTATAAAATAAAATAATTTAAAATAAGTTCAGAGTGAAATCAAGGACCTTTCATGAACGCAGGATAAAAAGCTTGATCAAAAGTGGATTAGAAAAGAAGCTTTATATTCGAGTATACTTTCGTTTTACTATTCCTTTTTTTTATTGTAAATTAGACTTATCTAAATTTGCTCTTTGCGAAGTACACAGAAATACAATTGAAAATCGTTAATACCTAAATCTAAAATAATTAAAATGCAGATGAAGTAGGAATTAATACTTGTAACCTTGGATAACTTTATTTGTTTTATACAATTAACTTAAAATAAAAACAATTTAAGCCCTTGATCATAAAAAAAAGTTTCTCTTCTAATCCTCTTTGATCTCAACTCGAGGAGCAGCAGACGTTTCGACGTACGTCTATCTAAATTTAAGAGAGCACATCACGAAAATTATTTCTTTGTCACTATTGAAATTTAATTTTATTTCTAGGAAATATTTTCTGGTAGAAAGTCTCACAATTTACAATAATCGTTCAAAAATTAAATACTCTAGGTACACAAATATTAACGAGGCAAAGAATAAATCAGACGAAGGATACAATTGTAAACATTTATACGTGACTGAGACGCTAGGGCAAGCTTAAAGAAATCGAAGAGTATGACAAAGATTTTGATTACGCAGGTTTTGGTGTTTTCGTGTTTTATAAAATTCATAAGATTCATAATTCGGCCAATAGCGTATAAAATTGTGATTGTTTTTTTCTTCATTTTTCTGTGCTTTTCATCTTCATCATTCAGCAGCAATTTTTCAAAGCCTTCTAATTTTAATTGTTATCGTACCAATCTTCTACGTGATATGTAAAGCTAGAAGCATGTTGAATTAATGAAAGTTTTGCTTGATTTCTAACCTTTATTAGTTTGTTTCACTCTACTTTCAATTATTCCAGAAATAAAAATAATTTTTGAGTATTAATTAAAATTCTCATAAATTAATTTCAGTATTTTCCTCTTTTAAATTTATTTAATTATTAAATAAATTCTAAGTCAGAATTTTATTAATTTAATTTCAGTTAGACTCCCTTTCTGAGTTCCGAGCATTTTTTAAATTTCTTTCAGTCTTAATTTACAATATATAAATACTCATTCATAACTCAATTCTCGATAATTTGCCTTTGATCTGAGAATTATAAATAATTACAGTTAAATATAAAATTTACCAAAAAATCGGCTTTTCAAGTCACAAGAAATTTCAGGCCCCGGACTCACTTCAGAGATCAAAAATAGTGTAAATAGTATCATAAATCTAAAAAATTTTGCCACTAATTTGAAAAAATAGTGTAATAGTGTATGCAATGCAAAATTAACTTCATTTTTCAAGCCAAATTTACCGTTTTCTAACTTAATATTTTGAAAGTATTAAAGGTTAAATTCAATGTCAGTTGAAATGTTATTCTTCAGTCTATAAACGATCAAAATTCCTATTTTCGCTATTTTTGTATGCAAGTTCATTATTTTAATTATTTTAATTGAGAACATTAAACAATTAATAATTTCTCATTAAAGCTTTTTACTTAGAATTTTTTAATTAATAGCTTTTGAAATTGAACAATATATCAATTTAATTTAATTTATAGTTTATAACAGTTTTTTCTCTATTTCCTTCCTTTTCTCATTTTTCCACTTAATTGCGAACTGAATTAATAGAACCCAATAAGAAAATCTAACTATTTTTTTTTTTAAGTTCAGAAAAGTCTACTATAAAATTTTTATTTAAGAATTCATCTTTTTTAGTCAAAAATTTTTTTATTTTTTTTTTCAAAAGTTATACTTCTTGGTTGAAAATTCAACGATTTGGTACAAAATTAAACTGTATTGCAGAAATTGTTGTTAATTGAAAAATTAATTCGCTTAAATTAAAATTAAGCTACTTCATTTTTGGTTAAAAATTGATCTTTTTTAGTTTAAAAATTTAGAATCGAAGAAAATGTAAACTAAAAATTAAATTTGGAATAGCATCACATCCATTTTTCACCAAATATTTAGTTGAAAATTTACGTAATCTGTTGAAAATTCGTCTTTTCTGGTAGAAAATTATTCTTCTTGGTTGAAAAATTCAACTATTTGGTTAAAAATGTATGTATTTTATTGATAATTCATATTTTTGGTTAGAAATTCAATTATTTGGTTAAAAATTCAACTGCTTTGTAGAAAGCTTATCTTTTTGGTTAAAAATGTATGGTTGAAAATTGAAGTATTTTGTTGAAAATTTGTTGGCTTTATACAACGGTTTTTTTTATTTTTAATCAAAATGCCCTAAAGCGTAATTTTTTCGGAATAGTAGCAAAATAGTGCCATCGCTAAAAAAAAGTGTCATATAGTGCCAATAGTGTAGTGAGTCTGAGGCCTGAAATTTAATCTCAACTACCTATTTAATTTACAGTATTTTTTTACAGGTCAGAATACAGAAGAAACCATGTTAGTTTGAATTACATTTTTTTCTGAAATTTGTTCTTCTAATAATGACAATGAATTTTAATAACAATTTTCAATGTATTTAAGACTAAAAAATTCGTCGATTCTATCGATGATAAATAAATTGATTGATCGTTACGTACAATTGTCAAGAAGAATGTCATCGCATAGGTACGAATTTTATGTTCATTTAATCCATTTCAAATACTTTGAACCCCAGTGAAAATTGTTTCCTTATTAATTATAAATCTTAACTTCCCTTAAGTACCAAAATACCGAACAAGAATTAGAAAAAAAAAGAAACCTAAATTCCCTGATATTATTAAAACTTTGAAATTTTAGTTTCTTTTTTATTCGATCTCTTTCGAAAACAGATCTGAAATTAAAGTTTCGAATTCCTTCCATTCGACTCGAATAAATAAAAATATTAAGGTTATCACGCAGATGTTCTCGATCTACTTTGAATTTTCCCCCTTGAATTTTCTAGACATTGGATTCCAATTATTAGATTATTATGTAAACTACGAACGTACACCAAAAACCAAAGTTAATTTGGTTTTCGATTATTAAAACCTACTTTACCGACGAATTATGAAAATGCTTTTAAGCTTTGTGTCTCATCGCTTTGCTTTTTTTCTTTCACACTTATGCTAAAACTATAGATTACATTATTTTTTCAATTGACATCCGTTTATTTGTATGTATATCGCGTAGGCTATATCGTCCTTTCGAATTACAATAATTTACAGAATATCGCCGAACGTCGTTCATTTTGTTCAAGTCAACTAAAGTGCTAAGTGCCTTCAGAAATAAATTCCTATCTTGTCTTTATATTTCATCAGAATTTTTAATAAATATCAGGAAAGAAGAATTTCATAAATTTTTTAAAGTGAAAACCCAATCAAATATTAAAACTAAAACAAACTCCCGTCTTCATTTAAAATCAATTCAGAATCTTCAATCCAATTCAACAGTAAAGCGTAGGCACTTTTAGAAAAAAAATAACCTCTCGATTGTACATTTTCAAAAACAACTCAAGTAACATCTCAAATAAAATACAAAACAAAAATTTTAAAAACGCAGTAATACTCGAATGATTAGATATAAATCCTGAACGGAATCAATTTAAAAAATTTTATTTTTTTCAAAAAGGCAGATAAAAAGATGCAGTCTCTCTTTAGTAAATTCTACATTTTGTAGAATTCCTTTTTTTCTCACTTGGTCCCAACTGCATACCAGACTTTTATTATAATAAATGTAATGAAAATTAATTTCCCTAATCATTAAAGTATTACTTCTTATCACTTTCATTTGTCGATATTCTAACGAAATGAGGAAGATTGAAGAAAAATTTTCCAAGACGCATCACTCACGATTTTTGCAACATGTGCGCCAATGCTCAAAAATGCAAGGAGCCCTGATTCGTTTAAACTGAGCATTATTGTAAAACCTAAATAGAAAATAAAAGTTATAAGTACATCAAATATAATTACAAAATAAAAGAATATAATCTTGTAAAATAAGATACAATAATGAAATAAAATTCAATTTTACTTCCTATGGAAGATCTCAATCAGGTCGCAGATAAATAGCAAGAAAAAAACCCTGCCAGATGTTTCTAAATATCTCCTGAATACTAAAAGCCTCAAGTATTCCGATATTGCGTCTTTGCTACATAAACTCTAAAGTAATAAACTCAACTTCTAAACAAATAAGCCCTACCGCGACTATACTACTGATTCCCTAATGCCTAATTCTTTGTACAATATTTTCTAAGACTAGAATTGAGAAGAAATAAATTAAGGGCATGTACCAAACTGTTCTGCGAAAAATTTTTCAAAATGAATTTACATTCAAATTCTCTACTAGAAAGACGTTTGCCTGTCTAGCATAGAAAATACTTTTGACTTTTTTTAAGTTAAATGTATTTTCTATACGAAACAGATGCACGTCTGCCTAGTATAGGAAATAGATTTAACTTCTTTTTGTGATTGAACTTACACTCAAATGCATTTTATATACTAGACAGATGAAATTCTGTCTAGAATAGAAAATACATTTGACTTTTTTTTTTAACGAATTTACAGTCAAATATATTTTCCATACTAAACAAATGAACTTCGTCCAGCATAGAAAAAACATTAAACTTTTTTTTAAAGAACTTACACTCAAGTTCATTTTATATACTAGACAGACGAACTTCTGTCTAGTATAGAAAATACGTTTGACCTTTTGTTTAAAATGAACTTAGTGTCAAATGTATTTTCTATACGAAACAGATGAACGTCCGTCTAGTATAGAAAATACATTTGACTTTTTTTTAACGAACTTACACTCAAGTGCATTTTATATACTGGACAGACGAACTTCTGTCTAGTATAGAGAATACATTTTTTTTTTTTTTTAATACGAAATTATAGTCAAATATATTTTCTATACTAAACAGACGAACTTCTGTCTAGTATAGAAAAAACATTTGATTTTTTTTTAAACGAACTTACACTCAAATTCACTTTATATACTAGAAAGACGAACTTCTGTCTAGTATAGAAAATACATTTGATCTTTTTTTAAACTCAAATATATTTTTTATACAGTATAGATAAAAGTCTTTCTAGTACAGAAAATACATTTGAATTTTTAAAAAAATGAACTTACACTCAAAATAATTTTCTGTCTAGTATATAAAATACATTTGACTTTTTTTTAACGAAATTACAGTCAAATATATTTTCTATACTGAACAGACGAACTTCTGTCGAGTATAGAAAATACATTTGATTTTTTTTAAACGAACTTACACTCAAATTCATTTTATATACTAGACAAACGAACTTCTGTCTAGTATAGAAAATAAATTTGACCTTTTTTTTTAAAATGAACTTACACTCAAAATAAGTTTCTGTCTAGTATATGAAATACATTTGACTTTTTTTTTAACGAAATTACAGTCAAATATATTTTCTATACTAAACAGACGAACTTCTGTCTAGTATAGAAAATACATTTGATTTTTTTTTAAACGAACTTACACTCAAATTCATTTTATATACTAGACAAACGAACTTCTGTCTGGTGTAGAAAATAAATTTGACCTTTTTTTAAAAACCAACTTACTCTCAAAATAATTTACTATAATAGACAGACAAACTATCGAATCGAATGTATTTTCTGTATCAGACAGACATTCGTCCGTCTAATGTAGAAAATACATTTGACTGTAAGTTCGTTTTAAAAAATTGGTCGCGTGCCCATCTGGTACATGCTCTTAATCGTGATTATAATCAGGAGCACATGTTGCAAACAGGTACGATATTTACACTAGAGAATGAACAATCCAGCTTGTTTCGAGTTGGAATGTCGACACAAGCGGAAGCAAAAAATCACCGGTTCGAAACGAAACTACGTTTCGAATTGAATCTGAGCTTTACAATGATTATATCAGATAAATCATTAGATTATTATTTACTACTTAAATATAAGTGTCTACCAAAAACAATTGCATTTCGTTGATCCATAAATTATTTCCTATAGTACCTAGAATAAATTTCCTATTCAATCGTCTATCTTACATCGATCGTTCAGCGCTTCCTTGAATCTAAAATAGTCAATTTACTTCATTAAGGTTACTTCAGTTATTATTTCGGTAAACACGAGAGTAATTAAGAGGAAGTCTTTTCTCAGATCAGCTCTGCTCTTGATTTGTATCCCGATAGGTCATCGCTGTCACTCGCGTTCAGACGATAGTAAATAATTAATTCATTAATAATAATCAATTTGAATAAACCTACGATGCTCTCGAGATTATATGATAATCTCCTCGAAAGGTCACCGGAAGACCGTTTTCATTTCTCCACCGACAGGTTTTCTGATTTCGATTTTTAGGGACGTTTTCAAGTCAATAAATAATAATTGAAAGTCAAAGAATTGCATAGAATAACATAAATCCCGAATTTTTAGAGCAGACTGAATCCTGTCGATAGAGCTTTTATGTTTCATCATCTCTGTTCCTACCATCTTAGAGATACTGCGTATTCTTTATTTTTTGTGATCAATCAGCTTTTAGTGATCAGAATTTCAGCTTTTTAGAAAAGCTTTTGAGAAATAGACGCAGGCTCGTGGCACTATCGTGCCGTTTGAATTGGCACTGACTTTTGGATAAAGGAGCGCACGATTAAGGACGACCTACTTTCTAGCTCGGTACGTAATCAAAATAAGCCGAGCTTGGTCCTAAGAAATTCCTTAATAGGTAAATAATATTGATTTCTTAAGGCCACCATTTCCGGCGTTTTTCGCAGGCTGTTAAACAAAGTAGAGTCTGTTTCGAAAATTAAAACAATCGCGACGAAGAGCACAGTGATAGTAATCATAAAGGCAGGTATCAAGAGTTTTACTACTCGCAAACTCTTCTGCTTTATTTTAACACCAGTGAGTCGAGATTGCGAATTCAGTTTCGAGTTTTGAAGTTTTTGCATTTTCGGCACCGGCGTCACCGATCGACTTTGAGATTTTCCGGTGGCGTCGATTAACTGACTTTCTGTAGACGAGTGGTCGAACGAATCCCGGAAGTAGTAATCGTTCGCATCACCTTCGCGTTGACAGACTGAAACAAAAAATCAGAATAATATTATTTTTAGTTTGATCATTTTTTGGATTTTTTACTTGATTAACTTGAGAGCTGATATATGCTTTCGAGTGTTATTTCTCTATTCTTTCTAAATAGAGACTATATAGAGATGCTCAATTTTAAAAGCCTTTAAATTCAGAAATAACCCAAATTTGACGGTAATGTGGAAAAAGTCTATAATTACAACCTCTGGATTTCAAAAGGCTTTTAATATTCTTGTGTGTATTTAAAAATATTGCAGAAGCCACCTTAAAAGATAAACGGTAGATAAACTAGGAAAGAAGGTGACTATTAAATGAAAAATACGCAGGTATTTTTTAGTAGAATGACAACTGAACTAAACTAATCTTATTCAGGACTATTTCCCTTCTTTTTTTATAAAACATTATTCTCTTGTCATTTTACAATTAGACATTAAGACTCCTTTTCAAAATCTTCATTCACAACGACATTTATTGTCGATAACATACTTTTAAAAAATTGTTTGCAATTTTAAGGCCACAAAAATTTAACTTGCTAATCGTTTGCACTTTTTATGGTTAGATGCGAATTAAAAAATTGTCGAGTGAGAATATAAATTATAGTGTTTATACCTCACATGTCACATTTTCTTTTTTTATTAGAGGTAATTGAATCGAGAAAAATATTATTAAAGCAGGCACTTAAAATGATTAATAAAATTTATAAATATATTACCCATTTTATCTCCTCTACGGTTTCAATAACTAAGAAATTATTCAAATTTATTTTCAGAGATTAGAAAAGGGTTAAAAATTATACTATTTGGTTGAAGGTTTAACTATTTTGTAAATAATTCGCTTTTTTTGGTTAATTTTTTTTTTTTTTTAGTTGAAAATTCAACAATTTGCTTGAAGATTTATGTATTTTATTATAAATTCGTCTTTTTTTGTAGAAAATAATCTTCTTGATAAAAAATTTAATTGCTTGGTTGAAAGTTGAACTTCTTTATAAAAATTAATTTTAATAGTTGAAGATCCATCTCTTCAGTTGAAAAATAAGTTTTTAACCGAAATATAACTATTAAATTATTGGTTGAAAATTGATCGTTTTTAGTTTAAAATTCAACAAATTTGCTTGAAAATTTATGTATTATGTTGTTAATTCGTACTTTTTGATAGAAAATTAATCTAATTGATTCAAAATTCAACTACTTGTCTGAAAGTTGAAATACTTTGTTAAAAATTCATTTTTTTGATAAAAGGTTCATCAAGGTTGAAAATACGTTTTTTTTTAGTTCAAAATCAATTTTTTCAACTTAAAATTTACCTATTCTATTTTTGGCAGAAAACTCATATTTTCCGGTTGCAATTTCAACTGTTTTGTAAAGAATTCGGCTTTTTGGTTTGAAAAGTCAACCATTTGCTTGCCATTTTTTTGCTCTCTTGGATGAAATCAACTCTTTTGTTGAAAATTCATCTCTTTTGGTAGACATTTTATCTTTTTTTTTCGGTTAAAAATGCAACTGTTTGGTTAAAAATTAATCGGCTTTGGTTGAAGATTCAACTATTTTCTTAAAAATTTGTCTTTTTTGGTTAAATAAGACTGTTTTTTATTTTAAATTCAAATCTTTTCTTGGTTGAAATATCAACTATGATATTTTTCTTTGAGAATTGATTTTTTTTTTATTAAAAATTCATTTTTTTGTAGAAGATTCATAAATTTTATTGAAGACCTAACTATTTTGTTAAAAATTGAACTATTTTGTAAAAATTTGATTATTTTGTTGAACATTCTTTTTTTTATACTAAATTCGTCCTTTTAAACTGACAATTAAACTGTGTTCTACAAAATTAGTCTTTTAGGCTTAAAAGTTCAACTATCTGGATTAAAATGCAACCGTTTCCGATTAATAATTAATTTCTTTTCTTAAATTCAACTACTCGGTTAAAAATTAATTTTTTTAGTCGAAAATTCAACTATTTTGTTGAAAATTTGATTTATTTGTTGAAAATTCAACCATGCTGTTGAAAAAAATCATCTTTTTGTTCGAAAATTCAACTGCTTTGTTGAAAATTCATCTTTTTGGGATAAAAATTAATCTTTTTTGGTAGAAATGTTCTTGGTTGAAAATTAAACTGCCTTATAAAAAATTAGTCTTTTAAGCTTAAAAGTTTAACTATTTGGATTAAAATGCAACCGTTTCTGGTTAATAATTAATTTAGTTTCTTAAATTCAACTACTCAGTTGAAAATTCATCTTTGTAGTCGAAAATTCAACTATTTTGTTGTAAATTTATTTTATTTGTTGAAAATTCAACCATTTTGTTAAAAAATCATCTTTTTATACGAAAATCCAACTGCGTTGTTGAAAATTCATCTTTTTGGAATGAAAATTCATCTGCTTTATAAAAAATTCGTGTTTTTAACCTGAATATTCGACTATTTGGTTAAAAATGGAACGTTTTGTGGTTGTAGTTAATTCTTTTTTGTTCGAAAATTTGACGATTTAGTTGACAATCAGTCTTTATTTGGAAAATTCTACTATTTGGTTTAGAATTCGTCTCTTTAGCTTGCAAGTTCAACTATTTGGTTACAAATATAACTGTTTCGTTTAAATTAAATTTCTTGTTTGTTGCAAGTTGAAATATTTGGTTGAAAAATCATTTCATAGCCAATTTTGATATTTCTTGTCGGATTTAGGGTTAAATAAATAAATGAAAGCTATTTTTTCAGGACAGGAAGCAGATTAGAAGATTAGATCAGTTGTCACCCTAACAAAAATTCGAAATATAATATAAATATAGAAAAAGGATCTCTGGAAACAACAAGTCTACAAAGGTACGCACCTGAAGAGTCGTAACGTTTCCTAATCGCATCGATTCCATTCCCCACGTTGCGTAGAATCTCTTGTCCCCAGGTGGATGGACTAATATTCTGCAGATTGTTTATCTTAGTTAAAGAACCGTTCTTGATTTTGGAATCGATCTTAGGCTCTGCCCTCGATTCATTTTGATCCGATCTTACCTGTTGAGCAGCTTTCGCCTCCTGGGAATAAATACTCTCTGCGCAAGGAATCCTACTCGAAACCGCGTTATCGCCTCCATTCTTGATTAAATTCCCGTTTGTCTTAGCCCTGGAGGGAGTCTTAGACGTCTTTATAATGAGAGCCGTCGACCTGACCACCTTCGGACTTTTCTCTAGTGAATTTATTTTCTGTTTGACGATGTTTTCGATGTTCCCGGTCAACTCTTCCGAGCCTATTACTATTTTCTGACTATACAACGGTTGTGGTCGGTTGAACGTGCTCTTTGGGAATTTCAGTTTTTTCGCTTGGGTTGTGGTTGTGAAGGTTGTGGAGTGGGTAGCACTCGCATGCGAATCATTCTCGTCTACGGCTAAAGAACAGAAAGAAAGAAAACCCAAATCAAGGTTTAAAAAAGCCAAAGAAGCAGTCCAGTGACAACTAAAATTTTTTCCCGATTTCGAAAATATCTTCAAACTCTCGGAGACAAAGTTTCAGTCCCTTTCAAAGGTCTCTACTGATAATGATTACATTTTTTTCTAATCAATTCGTTTTCTCGACAGCAAAATATAAAGAAAGAGCGATGGTGCACGTAAAACAAAAATGCGATTATTAAAAGCCAAACTTTGTTTCCGAAAGCGACACCTTCATGCAGCAACTTTTGTGATCTCAGGTTCTCAAATCAAGACCTTTCATGCAGGCAGTGTGTTTGATTAATACAAAATTCAGCTCGCCAAAGTTTGGTTTGGTAAAATGTATAGTATAAAATGAAAGATTCTTAGTTACTAGTGAATCCTAATCATAGTCGATAATAATAAATGTTCAAAGCTTGAAACCAACAACGAAAAGCCTCGATTTGCAACAATGGCTTGAAGAATATCCAATCAAGGAATTTCATTAATCAGATAATTCTTTCGAAGTTTGTATCTGTCTCAGCCAAGGTGCGTCAGAAGCTGAGCACATTAAATAGACACTAACCCTTGTTTCTCCTAGCGTGAACTTCCTGATCTTCGGAGACAGTTTCCAAAAGTGGCAAGGTATTGTCAGGGCAGTAGGGAGAACTTAAAGGAACACCACTTGTTATGTCAGACATTCCGGCTCCGTCTAGACCTGCACTATGACAGCTTCTCGGTAAACTAGAATACCCTGAAAATGATTTTTGAAATTAAAAAATAAATAAAATAAATTTTACTCAAATACTTCTTGGAGATACAAAATTTCTCAAAGAATTCCAGGGATCACAGCGGTTCAGTAGTTCAATTTTAGGTAAAAAGGGGAACTTTTTCCGAAAAAGGGGATTAAAAGGGGATTTCATTTTTTATTAAAAATAAATAATTTATTTCATATTAGTATCTCATGAATACTGAACGAAAGTGCCCTCTAACAGTAGCGGCTTTTCTTTGACCAGTTTCCTAATCATTTTTGTGTTTGCTAGCTTTGAAGAATCAGAAAAATATCAAGAGGATCAACGATTGAAACATAGGTAAATAGAATTGAAAAATGTTAATGCTGCAATTTTTTACATGTATTTTTATCAGTTGAGAGATTTTGATTCCTTATTCTCATCAATTTTTTTCTAGTGTATTCTTTTTAGTACAGAACCTGAGTTGTTCAAAGTTGTTTTCTGAATAATCTAAAAAGAAATAATTTGAAAACACACAAACATGATTATTTCAAAAACCTACTTTTTTCTATTTATGTTTTCTAAGGAATTCAAATTGGTTTCTAATTATTATTAAAAATTGAAAGCTCTCAAATGTTCAAAAGATTTTTTAATGTCAGCTAAAAAAAGATTCTAGTGTAAGAAAACAGAAATTAAAACAATTATTATTAGCGAAAATAACAAAATTATTAACATTAACAATTTTTTTAAATACGCAGTTAACTAATTTGTAAAACCTAGCCATACAAAAATCAACTCAAAATTAGTTATACGTTATTAGAGGGTCCTAATATACGCTACTTTTTTTGCATATTATTTTCGATTTTTTAAATTTTGTTTCTCCAATCACAATTAACGCACTTTTTCTCTGATATGCCCTTTTACGTATTTTATTACATATATTACAAGTATTAAAAATGAGTCAAAATTCCTATTTATTTATTGCAGGCTTTACAGTCTTTTCCCTACTGAGCTGTTTTACTTTTTACTAATTTTTCCACTTAATTACGAACTAGATTAATAGAACCCAATATGAAAATCCAAATATTTTTGGTTGAAAGTTCATTCTTCTTGGTTGAAAAGTCAACTATTATATTTTTGGTTGAGAATTCATGTTTTTTGGTTCAAGATTTCATTATTTGATTGAAAATTGAATTATATTGTTGAAAATTCAGCAATTTTGTTAAAAAGACATCCTTTTTGGTTGAAAATTCTACTATTTTGTTAAAAAATTAACTTTTTTGTTAAAAATTCATAATTGGCGATTGTAAATTCAATCGCTTTGTTGAAAATTCGTCTATTTGGATTGCAAATTTAAGTATTTTGGTGGAAATCTTAACTATTTGTTTTAGAATTAACTTTTTTTGAAAATTGATATTTTTGGGTTGGAAAATAAACTGTTTTGGACCAAATTCGTCCTTTTGGTTGAAAATTCAACTATTTTCGTAGAACATTTTAATATTTGGTTAACAATTCAAATTTTGGTTGAAAATTCGTATTTTTGGATTGAACATTTAAATATTTTGGTGGAAAATTAACTTTTTTGTTAACAATTCATATTTTTTAGTTTAAAATTCAACTTTTTTGTAGAAAGATCATCCTTTTGGCTTGAAAATTTAAGAATTTTGTTGAATAATAGACTAATTTTTTGAAAAGCCGTATTTTTTTGATGAATTCAATTGTTTTTTATTTAAAATTAAAACCTTTTTTGGTTCAAATAATACCTATTAAAAATTCACTTTTTTGGTTGAAGATTTATTATTTTAGTTGAAAATTCATCTCTTTGGTTGAAAATTAACCTTCTTGGTTAAAAGTTTATCTTTTCGATTGTTTGAGGGGATTTTTCAATTTTAAGGAGGAAACGGAGGAAAAGAATAAGATGAAAAAAAGGGGATGGATTGTGATCCCTGGAATGTTTACTTTATCGTCGTTATTAACAGAATCAGGGTTGACAAAAAATTCCGATTTTGAAATTCCCTTACTTTTCTAGGCACTTTAATAAAAACTTTTTAAAGAAAAACTTTTTTTAAAAGATAAGTCAGTGCCAATGACCCCAATACAGGTTAGAAAGCCCTCGAGTTAAGAAACTGTCCAAGTTTAAAACTTTCGATATTGAGATGATTCAATGCAGGATTTTAATCTGGGTTAACTTTCGAAAGCTTAATTAGGCAATTGTTTAAACAGGAAAACTCTTTAAATTTATTAAACTCCAGAAACTGCAAAAATTCTCTGTAGCATCCTTCGGAATATTACGTCTATTTTATCAATTTTTAAATCCAGTTAATTGAAATTTAAACATTTAGGGTGGATTCCACGCGCACTTACATAAACCAGACATTTACATCATCGATTTTTTAATTCTTTGGCTACTTCTTTGTTTAGTGGGGAAATATAGATTACCAAAGATTACTCCGGAGAGTTCAAATCTTAAGTTCATGGTTATTTTTCATGTTTCGGAACACAAAATTTGGATTTTCTTAAAAAGTCGATTCCCAAAAAACGCCTAACCTGATTTGATTTATACTTAATTTTTTTTAATGTCTTTTTAGGGAAAAAATTATCAAACCGATGTGCTTTACATAAATTCTTTTAAACAAAAAATTGTATGTGAAAAAAAAAACAATTTGTTTTCATTTCTGCTTAAAATGTAATTTTTTACTATTGGATTCAATTTCTTTTTCTTCCAGTAACAAAAATAAGTTTAAACAATCTTTATATTGAAAAATAAAATTTTGATTTGATTATATCGGTTTTGTAATTTATTTGCTAGATTTTTGGTATTATAATTAATTAAGGGACATTTAAATTAGTCTAGGCTCCTTTATATTGATAAAACTTAATTTGGTAAAAAAAAATCAAATTAAATAAAAATAAGCAAAGTAGTTATTGTATAATTTACTACCGAGTGAAATAACTTATAAGAAAGATAGTTCCAACACTTAATTAATACATGCTAATTTCTCTTTTATTATTTTTAAATAAACCTTGTTATTGTTCTTCGTACATTTTTTGCTTGTGAACAGTAATGAAAAATGCAATTTTTTTTTTAATTTGTTCAATTAAGCATTTTTTGAAAATCTGCAAACTTTTTTGGAAAAAGTTGAATATGTCGAAACTGAAATTTCTTCAGCTTGAATTAAAGAAACATGTTATTATCTTGCTTTCAAGAAAAAAATTTGTTTGTGTTGTTTAAAGCGTTATAAAGTCGGAAAAAAATCACGAAAAATTTTTTTTTCCATGAAAGCAAAATATTTTCATGATTCTTCGATTCAAACTGCAAAACATTTCAGGTTAAACAAATTCAAATTTTTCCAAGAAAGTGTTCATTTAAGTAAATAAAAAAAACATGTTTTTTGCATATTTTCCAAAAATTATAAATTTACCCATTTTTTTTTTAATTTCTTATTTTTATTACTGTTTACTAGCAAAAACTGTACATAAAAAGAGACGACTAAAAAATCTCAAAAAATCAAATTCTCAAAACTGGAAAATTCCCGAAAAAGAAAATATTCGAAATAAAACATTCCCGAAACTAGAAAATTGGCGACAATTTCAAATGCACGAATGAAAAAATTGCCAACAGTTTGTGATATTACCGAAATTCAAAATTCCTGAAATAAAATTGCCGAATCTAAACAATTAAGAAATATTAAATAAAAAAAATAAGCAAAGCAAAATACTTTTATTCGATGAATATATATATATTTTTTTTTTATTAATTATTTTATGATTTATTATTAAAACAGTGTTTTAATAGTTTTGATTCACAACATTTTCTTGCATGAGTAATTGTATAGTTTCGGTTACTTTAGAATATCGGCAATTTTATTTCACGAATGATCCATTAACGGAAATTTTCAAATTCGTTAATATTAAAAACTGTCGGGAATTTTGTATTTCAGATTTTTTTCTGGAATTTTGCAGTATTTTGCAATATTAACCCATTTCAACATATTTTTTTTTGGGATGAAAACCAACCAATTTTTTTCTCTGGGCCCAAACAATTCGATTAATTTAAACATTTTCATTTGCATGATACCGAAAATCTATAAAATCAATTACAAAATCGATATATTAAATTAAAAACTTGATATTGTATTGGACAGATTTAAAACATTTAAAACTATAAAATAAGGAAGTATAAAGAAAATCAGGATAGGCGTTTTTTGGTAATCGACTATTTAAAAAATGAAAATTTGTTGTTTAGAATTATGAAAAATAAGCACGAAGAGGCTGTTGAAATCAATTGGAACTTCAAAATTTGGATTCCCGGGGGGCTTTTACACTAAAAGAAGTCTTTTAGAGACTCAAAAAGTGTCCGAAGTAGAAAAAGTTTAATAACTTTCGAAACAATCTTTTTTTTTTAAGAGAAATATTTAGCAATCTGTATTTTCTCTACTAAACAAATAAGCAGCCAAAGTTTTTTTTTAAATCGATGATGCAAAGGTCTGGTTAGTGAGAGTCCGGCATGGAATCCAGCTTAGATATTTTTAGGTTTTGAAATGAATGATGAAGAACGATTAAATTGTTTTGTGTAGGAAGTAGTTTTCTAGTAAATACACATAATTAAAAAGGGATGAATGGATTTAAACCGCTACCAATCTACGTTTTGTGTATTCTAAAAAGATAAACTAGAAAAAGAAATCTAGAAGCAATGTAAAAGACTAAAAGAAATACTAACGAATTTCAACGAGGTCTTGACTCGGAGTACTCGGGGTTGCAGGTACACTGCTGGCTTTTCTTCTTAGTCCTGTCGACTGACAACGTTGAATAGGAGGTTCTTCGTTTCGAAGAGGTCCTGCTTCTTCCAGAACTTCCCTTTCTGTTCTTCCAGTGTATTTAAATTTCGTACCCCAGGAAAAAATGGATCCACCACTCAAAACTGGTGCATCTGAAGCTCTTGGCAAACTGTGGAAGTAAAAAAATGCATGAGTATCATTATTGAAAAATAAAATGCGCTTGATATTTTATTATTCATTATAAATTATTTATTATTCAAGGCTGGAAAATTATTAATTGACAGTATGAAACCTGGAAAAATGGAAACTTCCATTTAAAATAAAGAAGATTCGCCTATAGAAAAAAATGATTAAAGTTCAATTTGTGGAGATTTATTTTTATCTTTTATTCAGGAATCACAGCGGTTCAGTAGTTCAATTTTAGGTGAAAAAGGGGATTAAATTTATTATGAAACAAATTTTATATCATATGGGTATCTCGTGAATATTGAACGAAATTGCCCTCAAACAGCTGCAATTTCTTTAGCAAGTTTTCTAGTCATTTTTCTGATTAACATTTTTTTAGCTACCTTTGAAAAATCGATTCAATACTGCAGCACTTTCTACTGATAAAAATACAGCAGAAAAAAATTCAAGAAAGAAAACAATTGAAAAATATATAAACAAGAGAATTGAAAATACCTCATGTTTGAACTTTTAAAATGTATTTTTATCAGTAGATAGATTTTGATTCCTTATTTTCATAAATTCTTTTCTAGTGTATTTTTTCCAGTATAGAACCCTGAAATATTCAAAAGTAAGCTAGAAAGAAATAATTTGAAAATACAACAATTAATATTTAAAAAACCTACTTTCACTGTTTTTATTTTCTTAGTCGTTTCAACTTGTTTTTGATGTATTTTAACCAGTTGAAACCTAATATACGTTACTTTTTTGCATATTATTTTCGATTTCCAAAATTTTGTTTGTACAACCACAACTAAAATACCTATTATTCCCTGATACGCCGTTTCGTGTATTTTATTACATAGTTTAAAAGTATTAAAAATGAGTCAGAATTTCTACTTATTTATCACAGGCTTCATAGTCTTTCCCTATTCCCCTCTTTTCTCCTTTTTCTTATTTTTTTCCACTTAAATGCGAACTAAATCACTAGAACCCAATAAGAAAATCCAACTATTTTTTGTTAAAAGATCATTCTTCTTTGTTGAAAAGTCTACTATTATATTTTTGGTTGAAAATTCATCTGTTTTGGTTAGCAATTTTATAATTAGGTTGAAAAATCTAATTAAATTTTGGGTAAAAAATTCAACTGTTTTTTAAAAAATTCATCTTTCGTATTTTGAAATTTAACAATTTGGTAGAAAATTCAACAACTTAGTTAAAACTTCGAATGTCTGGTCGAAAATTCAACTGTTGAGAACTCAACAATTTTTTGGTAGAAAATTCAACTATTTGGTAGAAAATGAACTTTTTTGTCGAAAATTTCAATTTTCAGAATGAAAATTAAATTGTATTACAGAAAATTATTTTTTTTTTGGTTGAACTGTTTGTTATTTAATATTAAATGTTAAATTCAACAACTTGCTTAAAACTTCGAATATCTGGTTGAAAAATTAACTGTTTTGTTGAAAAATCAACTATTTTGTTAGAAAGTTCAACTATTTGGTAGAAAATGAACTTTTTTTGGAAAATTAAAATTTTCAAGATGAAAATTAAATTGTATTATAGAAAATTCATTTTTTTTAGAGTTGAACTGTTTTTTATTTAAAATTGAATGTTTTTGGTTAAAATATCAGTTATTGCATTTTTTGTTGAGAATTAATTTTTTTAATTTTATTATTTGGCTGCGAATTTAATTATTTTGTAGTAAATTCAATAATTTTGTTAAAAAGTCATCCTTTTTGGTTCAAAATTCAACTATTTTGTTGAAAATTAACTTTTTTATTCATAATTAATATTTTTGTGATGAAAATTCAACTACTTGGTTAAAAGTTGAACTTAATTTATTAAACATTAATTTCTTTTTGTGAAAGATTCATCATTTTAGTTGCAAATTTGTTGAACTCAACTGTTTCTTTAAAAATAAAATCCTTTTAAGTTAAAATATCAGCTATTACATATTTCGTTGCGAATTAATTTTTTTTTAATAAAAATTTTATTATTTGGTTGCAAAGTTAAATATTTTGCAGAAAATTCAATAACTTTGTTAAAAAGTAATTCTTTTTAGTTGGAAATTCAACTAGTTTGTTGAAAATTGGTCTTTTTGAGTTGAAAATTAAACTATTTTCGTAGTAAATGAAAATTTTTTATATGAAAAATAAACGCATTTTGTAAAAGCTTCGTCTTTTCTCCTTTAAAATTTAACCATCTAGTAGAAAATTCCACTATCTGGTTAACACTTCGAATATTTTGTTGGAAATTCAACTTTTTAGATGAAAACCCACCTATATTGGTAGAAAATTCAACTGTTTGGTTAAAAATGAATTATTTTGTTGAAAATTCAAATTTTCAGAATGAAAATTAAACTGCATTGTAGGAAATTCTTTTTTTTATTGAACTCAACTGTTTTTTATTTAAAATTAAAATCTTTTTCGGTAAAAATATCAACTATTAAATTTTTGGTTGAGAATTACATTGTTTTGTTAACAATTTTATTATTTGATTGCAAAGTTAATTATTTTGTAGTAGATTAAAAAAATTTGGTAAAGGGTAATCCTTTTTGGATTAAAATTCAACTGTTTTTTTTTTTTTTTTTAAATTCAAATATTTGCTTGATAATTACTTTTTTGTTGGAAACTCATCTTTTTGACTTGAAAATTAATTAATCAAACAATCGTTTCTGGTTGTTGTACACTTGGTTAAAAGTTGAACTAGTTTGTTAAAAAATTATTTTTTTGAATGAAGATTCATAATTTTAGTTGAAAATTCATCTTTTTGGTTAAAAATTCAACTACTTGTTTAAAAATTCATCTACTGTGTTAAAATTGCAGAATTTGTACTTAAAATATTAGTAACTTGAAGCGTTTTAATTTGAATTTAATATTATTATATACATTTTATTTATTAAAAATAATTTATTACCCTATTTTCGTGAAAAATCTTCTTGTTTCCCCTGTTTTAGAACATTTTGGCTTGTGAAGCCAGTTACCTCCATAAATATGCTCTTGTTTTGCAACTACAGAATTGATTTATCTTTCGAGTTTAGTTTCTCGATTGAATCGTTAGCGATTTCTTAGCTGTCGACGATTTCCTTCAAATCTACCAAATTAGCAAATAAATCGTTCAGGTTTAGGAAATAGTTAAAATTGGTATCATCAAAAAGAATCTCAATCAAAGTGTCTTATTCTTTAATGTCTTTAATTTCTGTTTATAATTTGTGAAAAATGAAACGAACTTTTGTTAAAAAAGGGGGAAAAATTGAGTCAAAATTCTCGATTTTAGGCGTTTTAGGATATTTCTCAAATTTAAGGGAGAAAAGCGGACGGAATGTGATCCCTGTTAATTATTATAATAAATTAATAATTTTCGGGACCTGAGTTTCCGAGATAGTACGTGGTCGGAAATGGATAGGATGATGCCATAATGTGTATTAAATATCAAAGTCTAGTACGTGCAGGTCAAATCATTTGCACCCGAGCGTTAAATCAACTAAAAAGCACTCCAATGGAAAGTTTCTTCAACTCTTCGCAGCAGCTGCTACAGTTAATTCAAACCCAATTTTCAGTCCATTCAAATCATCGACTGTAGTTTCGATCACTAAATATCTACCAGAATTTAGTAAATTACTCTTTATAGAATGTAGAACTAAAAAAAAACTAAACTTAAGTTTCGTGACTTTTTATCCTAATTGTGCAAAGGAGAAAAACTAAATTGTATAGTTTGGACTTTTCAAAAGAGGACAAATACAGGGAGTTGAAAAAATATTTTTTAAAGAATATAAAAGGATTATATATCTTTAATTGTTAAATTGATTGTTTTTTGTAAAGAAAATGGACTTTGTTGAAATAGACAGAAATTGGGGTAAATGGATTGATGTGATGGCAGGACCTGTGAAAAATATCAAAGAATTTTACTCAATTAGTAAAAAATTAAGATCAACAATTTTACAACAAGATTTTCTGATCAAATGCAAAATTCATGGAGTTTTTCCTAAGAAAATTTTTGACATC
>JAABKJ010001495.1:0-30467 GCA_011634705.1 Andricus grossulariae
CAAAGAATTTAATTTTTAACTAAAATAATGATCTTTAAGCAAAGAAATAAATTTTTAACCAAAAAGGTGAATTAGTCACCAAAAATATTTATTCTGCCACAAAAAACAAATTTTCAACAAAATACAGAAATTTTCAACTAAATAACTGTATTTTCATTTAAAGAAGATAAATTTTAAACCAAGCATGGAATAGTTAAACTTTTAATTTAAAAAATTAATTTTCAACAAAAAAAAACGAATTTTCAACAAAATAGTTTAATTTTTAACCAAACAGATAAATTTTCAACCATGAAGATTAAATTTATATAAAAAAGATAAAATTTCAGCAAAGAAGGGAATAGTTGAATTTTCAGTTTAAAAAAAAACTAATGTTCAATCATAGATGAATTTTCAACCAAAAAGATTAATTTTAACAAAATACTTGAATTTGAAACAAAATATTTAAATTTGTAAGCAAAGAAATTATTTGTTAACTAAAATAATGAATCTTCAACAACAACAAAATGAATATGTTTTTAAATCATATAAATTTTTCTGTAAAATCTATAACAAAATGTTGGAAAATGATCCGAATTTTGTTCGAAAAAAATGTAGGTCAAGCCAAACAAACGAAGTTTTTAGAAGACAGTTGAATTTTCAACAAACAAGGTAATTTTCAGTAAAATAGATCAATTTTCCAACGTACTCTTAATTTTTTACCAAATAGTTGAATCATCAACCAAAAAATGAATACATAGTTAAATTTTCACTTTATAAAAAAATTAATTTCCTCCAAAAAAACTTTTTTTCAACTACAATTATGAATTTTTTACCAAAAATTTTCTCTTTATCAAAGTAGTTCAACTTTCAACCAAATAACGTGAATTCTCAACTAAAAAACATAATTTTTCAACAAAATATTTGAATTTTCAACCAAAAGAGACAAATTATGAACCAAAAATATAATAGTAAACTTTAAAAGTATAGTGAATTAAGATGCAACCAAAAAAATTTGTACCAAAAAAGGTCAATTTTGAAAAAAATACAATAATTCTTAACCAAATGGTTAAATGAAAAAAAAAGAATTTTCATCAAAAAATGGAATAGTTTAATTTTCAGTAAAAAAAAAACTAATTTTAACCAAATATTTAAATTTTTAAGTAAAATTATGAATATTCAACTATAAAAATGAATTTTTAATAAAAAAGAAGAATTTTAAGCAACATGGATAAAAACCGCAAGCAAAACAGAATTATTTTCAACCAAGAAGATAAATTTTCGATCAAAGACAAATATTCAACAAAATAGTCGAATTTTCAAACAAAAATATGAATTTTCAACACAAATTCAAGAGAAAAAAAATACGAGAATTTTGAAGCAAATATTTGAAGTTTCAATTGGAAAAGATCAATTTTCAGTTAAACATTTTTGAAATAAAATTTATGAAATTTCCACCAAAATGTTTGTAATAGTTATTCTTTTTCAACCCAAAAAGAAAAATGTTTAACCAAAAAGAATGATTTCCAATAAAATTGTTGAATTTCTTTATTTTATTTGGGTTTTAACTGAAAATTTAACTATTCCATTTTTGGTTCAAAATTAATTTTTTGTATAGATTTTAATTCAATTACTTGATTACAAATTCAGATTTCTTTTGCTTTAAAATTTAACTATTTTGTTGAAAATAAAAATTTTCAACTGAAATTCGTTAATAAAAATTTATTTTGTTTGTTTAAAGATTCACCAATTTGATTGTAAATTAATTTTCTTGACTGAAATTTCAACGATTTTACTGGAAAATCTATCAGTTTGTTGAAAATTCGTCTTTTATGGTTAAAAATTTATCTTTATGGTTAACATTTTCAGTTTTGTTATAGACGATTCATCATTTCGATTACAAATTTATTTGATTAAACATTGAACTATTTTGTTGAACTGAAAGTGTAACTTCCATCTTTGATTGAAAATTTATTGCTTTAAGTGAACATATTTTGAATTGGTTGAAAATTAATTTATTTGGTTGAAAAAATCGTTTTTTTTTTCAATGAAATTTTACATATTCCATTTTTTGTTGAAAATGTTTTCTTCTTTTCACTGGAAGAATTATGGATTTGTTCAAAATTCGTCTTTTTCGTAGAAAAGTAATTTTCTTGGTTAAAAAAGCTTTTTTTTTTTAAATTCAACTGTTCCATTTTTGGTTGAAATATAATCTTTTTAAACCTTCAATTATTTGGCTAAAAATTCACTTGTTTCGTTAAATATTTAACTATTTCCTTGAAAGTTCTTTTTTATTCGTGTTTAAAATCCATTTTTTTACTGAAAATTTAAATATTCCATTCGTGGTTAAAATTAATATTTTTCAGCTGAAAATTTAACTTGCAAAAGCCCCCTCCTGACAAAGAAATCATTTTTTTCTCTCAAAAAATGGAAAAACTATATTTATCCAACATTAATTTTTCTCTTGACTAAATTTTTTGTTTTTACAATTTTCTGTGATTAATGCAAATAAGTCTTTAAAAGATTAAACTTTAGGAGATAGGTGGGAAATTTGTTAAAATTTAAACATTATTATAACTAAAGTCAAGGAATGTGAAATTAATTAAAAGCCAAATTTAAGTAGAACAATTTTATTAAAATCGCAATGAAAATACAAAAATGATCCATATTAGAAGCTAATTAATGAATTTTTTACTTTCAAACGTAAAAATACGTTAGGGTGGTACAAATTTTTTCGAATCCACAAAAAAAAGAAATGCGTTTTTTGGTGAAAAAAATTATATTTTGTGGTTCCGCAAGCCCCATGAAGTTTAACATCTATTTCTCATAAGGAAAAAAAATACATTTTTGTAAATTATATTCAAAATCGTCAATATTAGGTTGTTTTATAGAGTCCCAAAAAACCCCATAAGTGAAAAAATGGATTTTGCGAGCTTTTGGCGCTAATTATGATTTTTTTCGGTTTTTAAAATGAAAATTGTTTCTAATACATAAAATACTAATTTATACTGATAAATAGATGTTTACATGAATTGCTTAAACAATTTATTATTTTTTTAGCAATGTTCTCTTAGAATAGAGTTAAAAAGTCGCTTTTTTGAATATGCGACTATTTTGTTGAAACTACTTTTTTTTTGGTTAAAAATTAGTTTTTTAACTGAAAATTAACAATTCCTCTAATTGTAAAATGGAAAATTTTACAAAAAACTACAACTGTCTAGCATTATTCTCAGATAATATTATTATAAATAATAATAAAGGTTTTAAACAATTTCTTCTGTTAATTTATTTTGTTTATTAATTTAAAACTCGATTCACCAAACATTGACGATTCTGAATAAAAATCTTAAAAACTTTTTAATGGAAAATACGTGTTAAACCTCATGGGGCTTGCGAAACCTCCGAATATAATTTTAAAAAAAATGCATTTTCATTTAACCGAGAAAAAAAATTCCAACACATTTTTGGACCACTCTACTGTACGTAATTATAACCTATTATTACGATATTCACTGACACACAAAAAAAATTAAATATCTATTCTACGAAGTCAAACCATAATTAATTATATTATTGAAGAAATAATAAAAAAAAATTATTTGAAAAAATACTAGTACTATATAAACTTATTACTGTTGATTAGTTAAACACATACAATATTTATCTTGGACAAATTAACAATTAATCTAAAAGCAAATAAAAAAACAAGTAAAATAATAAAGTAGAAAAAAAATTACTCGTAGAGTTTTCGGCGACGAATCTGTCTTGGCATCCTCTCAGACTCGGAATTCTTGCTGCAAGAGGAAAGAATTTGAAAAAATTCATAAAATCATGGCATATTTGAATTCTTTTAAATTTGAAAATCAAGATTTAATTTAAAAAAAAGAAAACCCCTTACAAAAAAGTATTTACTTAATCTCAAATTTTATTCTCTTTAGAATTCGATTTTTAATTGCGATAAATCGATCCTAATTCATTAAAAATAATAATTTTCCTTAGATTTGTATCCTAATCCAACAAAACATAATCATTAGGCGTAAGATAATTATTACGATTCTATAAATTCTACAAATACTTAACAAATGAAAAAAAATCTTACACATTTTTTTGTTGCGATTTTTCACTTTTCACAGAGCTACGATTTAACTTTCAGCTCTCTAAGTAAACTAAAACAAAAAGATATAAATTTGGAATGTATTAATTTATTTTTAATTAAATTAAAAATAAAAACTCAAATTAAAATGTAAAAATGGACTATGATAATTTTATTTCATAAAAGAAACTTACGTTTTTTATTTATTTTTCAAGCGGCAGATTTTTCATTACTGTCCATGAAACTACGATTTGAGCTTCGGACATCTTTAGTCTCCTAATAAAAATAACCAATAATTTATTATTTTGACTAATTCATTTTCATTAAATTCTATCCTTTTTGTAAATGTGAGCAATTAACCCAATATATTTTAATTTTGAAGCCATAATTTGATCCCTGAATATATTATTTTCATTTTCTATACATTTATTTAAACAAAAAACTTACGTTTTGTATTTTTCTCGTCAATAGCGATTTTTTCGCTAGTGATTACCCTTCATGTAACTACGATTTGAACTCCGGCCATCTTTTTGCTTCCTATCCCAAAAAGTACCCGATATTTTCATTAAATTGTCGCAATAAACAGAAACAATATTTTTCAATTTTTTATAATATAGGAAAACTATCAACATAATAAAGAAAATTGATTACACTTATGTTAAGATAAACTCAATAATAAAAATGGTTACATTTTTTTAATCTTTAAATAAATTAAATAGTCTAAAAAAAATACGGTGCTAAATATGTAAAAACTGGAGAATAAAAAGAGAAAATTGAATTTCTTACATTTTTTTCATTTAAAAAAAGGCGCTCTGCATTCGGTCTTTCTTGGCTCGCATTTTCCGCGAATTTTTTATTTCCGTGAAGGGATTCGTCTCCAGTTTGTTAAATTATGTTAACACTGGTGATATTGTGCCTTTTGTGTTCCTGGTAAAAATATAAACTATTTAATTTCTAAACAATTTTTAAAATGTGCAAACGAAATTTAATATTCAAATCAGAAAGTATGCAAAAAAAATTAAAATGCTTAAATAAAGTTAAGACAATAATCAAAGTTACAAAAATACTTGAGAAAATATAAATAAACTAAGAATCTATTATCAATATTTAAAAAAAAAAATTTATTACCTTAAAACTTCTATTGTAAATTACATTTAAAAAGTTTAAAAAAATGTAAATTGTTCATATTTGGTAAATAAATAAGGCAAAATTATATAATTAGACTTTTTTTTTGTAATTTCCAGAAAATTTGCACTTTAAAGAAAGGAAAGTTAGAAAATAACAATAAAATAATTAATAGGTTTTATGAAAAACGTATAAAAAGAGTTTCCAATTGAATTATGAATCCCGATAAAAATTTCCCGCCAATTGTGTCTAATTTAGGTTATGTTACTCAAAATTGACCTGAAGTTCTAACCTCAAAATTCATAATCATTCAATTAAAACCCCTTTTTATATCAACTAATCATTGTTTTATAATAATTTTTTATGTTTCCTTTTTCTAAAGTGTACTTTACAGTGTGCACACAGCGAAAAACTGCCTAATTTGAATAATTTTCGAGTTAACGTAAATCGGTTCAATAGCACTCGAAAACAGAAAATATGCAAAAATAACTTATTTTGACTGATAATTATTATAAGCTCGAAGTAATTTGGGATTTGGGCCTAACAAAAATGTGATTCGCACTGATTTATGATAAAACCGATGAAATATCATACAAAAAATTTTGAGGTTATGTTTACCGAAGCGTTACTAAAACTTTCGAGATTAAATAATTATTTATCAGTTCTAAATGTGAGATTTGAATTGAGATGCAGCTGAAGAAGAAATTAGTAATTAAAAGACAAAGTGTGGAAAAAACCCACGCCATGCTCTCTACTTTAGAATTAATGATTCGCGAATTTCATTTTATTCTCTATCCTTACCGTGATAATATCCATCGACGAGAAATCTTCCTAGTCTAATAAAAACGGTTTATGACTGAAAATATATTATAACAATTTATAGAATAAATTATGTTGTTGAAATTCGATTATCTTCAGTTTTGCGGCGTCTGTCGTGCGTCAGTAAATGGGTCAGCAACGTCCGCATCGGCCGGTCGGCGTCCATGCAAAGATATTATAAGACAGTGCTTTCAATTCTGCTTTCCAACCGCACTGCGCATGCGTCGGACCAGCAGCCTCATTGGATGTTGATCGCGCGCTTATTTGAAATAATTAAGTATGCAAATCAATTTTTCACAATTATAATAATCATAAAGTACAGAAAAATATTATGAATGATTTGAAATTCCCATTGTTGCAAAAATATATTCCTTCCTTTGAATTCAAAATCAATAATTCATTTGTAAAGAGTAAAATCGATTAATTATATCACCTTTTACTCTAAAAGACTATTTTTGATCTGAAAATTTATTGTTATTATTTCCATAATGATGATTTATTATGAAAAAATGATTTACACGTGTAATAGTTTCAAAAAACGCGCCATTTACAGCCAATAAGACTTGCAAGATGTCTGCACGCTGAGGGTCAAACAAATAGGGGAGATTACCAAACCACCTAGCTGTTGGTAAGTTGAACTATTTTAGTCAAAATTAGTTCGTTTTGTTGAAAATTAATTAAAAAACAATTTGAGTATTCCACTTTGGGTTAGAAATTCATGTTCTTCAGTTTAAAAAATCCACCATTTGGTTGAAATTTCATTTTTTTTTTCGTTGAAAATTCAACTATCTTGTTGAAACGTCTTTTTTTTGTTCAAAATTATTTGTTTGATTGAAAATGAACAATTTCTCTTTTGCTCAAAAATGTAGCTTTTTTCTGTTGTAAATTAAACTATGTATGTAGTTGAAAATTCATGTATTTTGCTCAAAATTAATCTATTTTGGTAGAATATTATTCTTCTCTTTGGAGAATGGTTAAAAATTTACCGATTTCATTGAAAATTCTTTTTTTGTTGGAAATTAATTTTTTTAACATAATATTTAACCTCTCCATTTCTTTAATTTATCTTTTTCAGTTTTCTTGAAAATTCGTTTTTTTGTTGATAAAAAATAATTTTTCAGTTGAAAACTGGTCTTTTTAGTAGAAAATTATTTGTTTGAAAATTCGTTCCTTTTGTTGTACAAATGTTTTTTTTTCGTTGGAAATTAATTTTTTTTAACTATACCATTTTTGGTTGAAAATTTAACTACGTCTTCTTAGAAATTCGTTTTTTTTTTGTTAAAAATAATATCTTTTTTTCAATTCGTCTTCTAAGTAGAAAATTATTTGTTTGAAAATTCATTTATTTGGTTGAAAATGTTAATATTTTGTTGAAACTTCGTTTTTTCTTTGGTTGAAACTTAATTAAATGAAAATTTAACTTTTTTTTTTTGAAAATTCGACAATGTGGTTGAAAATTCATCTTTTTTTTTGTAGAAAATTATTCTTCTTCTTTGAAAATTCATCTGTTTTGGTTGAAAATTGATTTGTTTCGTTGAAAATTCTACAATTTTGTTGAAAATTTCTTTTGATTTTTTTGTTTGTCGAAATCTAAGTTTTTATTGACCTGAAATCTCATGTATATAATAAAATTTGTAGATAAATTTCTGTTCAAAAATTCATTTTGTTTGTCTTGAAATTTTCGAAAAACTCTAAACGACTATTTCGTGATCTGAAAATTAATTGTTATTATTCCCACAATGATAACTTATTAGAAAAACTTGATTTATACACGTAAGAGTTTCAAAAAAGCGCGCCATTTACAGCTAATCAGACTGCCGATGAAACGCATGCATAGTTTAGCTGGTTGAAGTGAAAATACCTAATGCCTATCGTGGTCCTCTGCTGTAGAGTTGTCAAAGTTCCGCTAGCGCCGCCAAATTTGAATAATAATAATAATTTAATCTTCCAAAAGAAGTTTAATTATCGTACGTTACTGCTAAATTTGTGGATATCTTATGGTAATGTAGATCCCTAACATTTCAGCATGACTGTCGTCAGGTTCTTCGCCATGAACCATAGAGTTTCAAAAGAACGAAAATTGCATTTGTGACGAATTCCAGATTTTGACTCATTGGTCTATGGCGAAAAACCTGACGACACTCTTTTCGGCATAACAGATATCTACTTTACCATAGGATAAATAGAAAAGAGCGGGAAAAAATCAAACTTGAGACAGATTTCAAATTTGAATTAAAATGATATTCAATGTTCTAGAATATTACAAAAGTCACTCATTAGGAATTTAGGTTGGCAAATGATAAAGCGATAAGTTAATACGGCAAGAAGCGTGAGATGAGTAAGCTAGGGTAAGTGAGCCAGACTTTTGAAGGAATGTTTTTCTCTCTAGAATAGGCAGATGGTTCGTGTTGCTTTATATTTCTCTGGAATATTCACTAACTAAAAAACAGATTCAGAGACAATAAATTGAAGCATTATAGGAAGCGTAAACGAGGATGGCGGAGACAGATTCAGGGTAACATTCCAAAGTTCTTCGGCAGCAAACGAATCCGAAGATGGTAAATTAAACTTACCCAGGACGTAACATATTTTTGGTGACAGCGGTGGGATAGCTGCACCTGAAATTTGGCATTTTGAATTCAAACTTTTGAGTTAAAATTCAAATTTTGATAGAGTCAAATTTAAAAAATAAATAATTATTTCGAAGTGTTTAAGTATTGAATGATAACGTTGAAAGGTCACGCCTCTAAAGTCAAATAAATAAGTAAAGTTAGTGCACAAAATTGTTGTGAATAATCAAAAATGATAGTCTGAATCCGGCATTGGAACTTTCGTCGCAGAATTGTAACTATCTTGGTGTTTTGGATCGAATTTTCAATTTATGGGAGCCTCTTAGGCATCACCTTGAGAGGATTTTGGACAGAATCAACCGATTTTTAAAGAAAAATATATAAATATAAGAGAAGAAAATTTTTGATAATCTGGAATTGATAAGGAGTGGATCGAGTAGCTCCTTAGTACGGCTCTAAAATTTCGAAAATAAAGTAAAAGACTTAAAACCAGTTCGGCTAAAATTAATAATTATATTGGAACTGAAGGATCCTGGCAGAAGTTTTTTGACTACCACGGTTTTCCTCTGTCAAATAAGAAATAGGGTGGATAACGAGATTCTGGATAGGATTAATGTAGATTTTGAGGAATTAATGAAAATATTAGAGACGCATTTTTCACCTAAAATCGATACAGGTCAATTGATGAAAGAGTTAGCTACCATAACTAGGGGAAAAACGAAGGAATCATAGATTACGGTACTAGAGTTCATGACATTTTAAATAAAATCATTACTCAAGTTATGAAGAAAATACCGCGAGAAAAGGGACTTGAACGATGTCAAGAATATAAATAAAATGCAATTAAAAATTTTATGAGAGGTCTTGATCGTCCAACTTTAACTTTTATTACCAAGAAAAATCCAAGTACTTTAGACAAAGCAATAGAAATCGCCATTGAGGCAGACCTAGAAAATTAAAGTTGGAATAAAACCCACAATAGGGTCGAAAATTTCTCTCTTAGAGGAGCTTCAGAAAACCAAGATAAAAAATTAAAATTTGGAAATCAAAAGTATGTAACTCACATAAATAGCGAAATAAAGATGCCAGGTCCATCACGAGGCCGGTCAGTCTCGTCAATAAGGTGCTTTGATTGTGGGAAATTAGGACATTTCAATCGTGAGTGTCCTAAAAATTTGCAAAATAATCAAGATCAGAATAAAAGGATGAAATTATACTGTACTTATTGTAATTATTCTAACCATGCTGTCAAAGATTAAAAATTAAAATTACATCACGAGGAAGAAAGCCGCAGTAAAACCGAGTCTGCACAAAGATTTAATTTAAACTCTCAAATGACTGCCTCAAACCCGAATCAGTACCCAAACAAAGATGCATACTCCAAATCAGAGACCCTAGAAAATCAGAAAATAACCCATGGGTTACTGCAGTAATTGAAATTGAAAAATTTAATTTTTATAATAAAACAGCATTATTTATGATTGACACAGGATGCGATTTAAATTTAATAAAAAGACGTAAAGTTGATTCTAGGGCTTGGCTAAATAAAAATAAAATATATAATTTCCTCGGAATCGGACCAGGAATGATTGAAACTTTAGGGGAAATTAAAACAGTAATAAAAGGGATTGAATCAAACTTCCAAATTGTGCCAGATAATTTCCCTATAAATCAAGCCGGAATTTTAGGAATGTCCTTTTTAAGAAATCATAAAGCAAAATTAATAATTGATGACCTTAAATTAAATTTAGGAATTTCTTATTTATCTAATATTTCACATAGAACAATAAATATTCCAGCTCATGCTAGAAAAATAGTTGCAATTCCTGTTCAAGAAACCCATCTAAATGAGGGATACATTCAGAGAATTAATACGGGCCCTGGGGTCTTTGTTGGAGAATCTTTAGTGACTAGGGTCGGGGATAACGTTAGGTGCTGTGCCATAAATAGCACAGGTAGCGATATAGCGTTGACTTTGCCACCTGTCAAGCTCCAAGAGTGTACGGTAGCGGCGCCGCGCCCTCGGATTGATATTTCCCCTACGAAAGAGGGAGAAAAAGATAAATCAAAAAGGTTTGCTGAACTTTTAAAAATTATAAATTTAGAAGGTTTAAATGAAGAAGAGAAACGAAATTTTACGAAAATGTTTGGGGATAATTTGGAACTGTTTCATTTACCTGGGGATAAATTGGGAATGACCTCAATGGTTAAACACAAAATAATAACCATTGATAATCAACCTTTTAATGTCAAATAATATCGTTACCCGGAAGTTCATAAAGATGAAATCCTTAAACAGGTAAACGATTTGCTTGCAAATGGAATAGTAGAACCATCTATTTCGCCCTACAATTCTCCCCTCTGGATTGTGCCAAAGAAAACTGATCCGGGGGCGAAAAAGAAATGGAGGATGGTTATTGATTATCGGCAATTAAACGAAAAACCGTAAGTTATACGTGTATCCATTGCCGAATATTAGCGATATTCTCGATCAACTCGGAGGTGCGAAATTTTTCTCGATTTTGGATCTCGTAATGGGGTTTCATCAGATCCCCATGGATCCTGACTCTAGAGAGAAAAACGCTTTCTCGACCCCCTACGCTCACCTTGAATATACGCGAATGCCCTTTGGACTAAAGAACGATCCAGCCACCTTTCAAAGGTTGATGGATCGCGTTTTGACCGGATTACAGGGAGTAGAGCTTTTTGTATATATGGATGACATAGTTTTCTACGCAAAATCTTTAGAGGAACATTCGTGAAAACTCAAAGCTCTTTTCGGAAGATCAAAAACCGCAGGTCTGATATTACAGCCTGAAAAATGTAAATTTTTGAAAAAGGAAATTACTTATTTGGAGCACATAATTACTCAGGGAGGAGTAAAGCCAGATCCGAGAAAGATAGAGGCCGTTAAAAATGTTGCTATTCCCAAACGAAAAAAGAATGTTAAACAATTGTTATGTTTGATTGGCTATTACCGGCGATTCATCCCAAATTTCGCTAAAATAGCTAAACCACTAACAGCAATTTTAAAAAAGTATGTCGCATTTCTTTGGACTAATTTGCAACAAGAAGCTTTTGAAATTTTAAGAGATAAAATTTGTTCGAAACCTTTATTACAATATCCAGATTTTGCTAAACCATTCTTGCTTACCACTGATGCATCAAATTATGCTTTAAGGGCGGTTTTGAGTCAAGGGGAGGTCAATAAAGATTTACCAATAGCATTCGGTTCAAGAACTCTAAATGATGCTGAAGTAAATTATAGTACAACAGAAAAAGAACTTTTGGTCATAGTTTGGTCCGTGAGACATTTTCGGCCTTATTTATATGAGCGTAAATTCACATTAATTACCGATCATAAACCGTTAATTTTGTAGTACGGAATAAAAGACCCGGGTTCTAGATTGGCTAGATGGAGAATTAAGCTTGACGAATATGATTACGTTATTCCATATAAACCAGGGTAGATCAATTCCAATGCAGATGCTTTGTCTCGCAATCCGTATGATTTAAATGGACATGGGAAAATAAAAGAAGCTTCTTGCGGTACCTTTGCTTCAACCCAAATCCGTGATATAGATGCGGGGGAGGGGGCAATGGACTGTGAAAACAAAATTGTTGATGATCAAGGTCAAGAAAAAGATAATAAATTTAATTATGAAATTAAGGATTTAATTGATAATAGATTTATGACTAGTGAAAGTTTCGGCTCTGCGAATCCCGGAAATTATTCAGAAAATTCTAAAGAAGAAAACGATAGCAGTAATCATAGTGTATATGACACTGCATAGGAAGATGAAAATACAGCGATAGAAATAGCCCCCTCGGGTACAGCACCCAGAACCACGAAGTTCGGACAGCTGCTGGGTGTTGGGATAGGGACCCCCGATCGGCGCACAACCATAGGACTATCTATGCTACTGTCTGCTGCGGGGGATGGGCACTAGAATCCCAGATTTGATAAGGAAGATAGGAATTATGCTTTAAAAAATGATCTTCTCGGTGAAGAGATAAGTCTGGGGAGCGGAGGTAATCCCATGGATGACTGCGATAAACAGCTACCATTGTACCGGCTAGTATCTTAGAGAACCCGCAGGCGGGCGATGTGGCAATACCGTCGAAGCCTAGACATCCGTACGGGAAGAGGGAGGAGAGTGTCATAGCTAATCTTGCTCACGGTCGAGTAAGTGGACTATCGGCTGAGAATGAAAATATTGGGACTAAATGTCCGATTGAAAGTCTGGATAAATGCCAGCGTGTTAGTGGCGCTGAATGCTACAGAAATGTAGAAAACATAGATCAAATGGCCATGGTCCACACTTGGGACGCCTTCACAGTGCTATGGAACTGAAGTTCTTGAGAAATGTAAAAATGAAGCAACCACGGTTAGCATTCAGGAATGCCCTCGCAATGTTGAACCAGAAGTTGCTGAAGGTTTGAGTCGAAAGTTCCACACTGAAAAGATTTATTTAAATGATTTATCTGTATTGGTAATTTTAAATTGTAATATTGAATATGGTTCCGATAAAATAACAATGGGAAATGGTCATGTAGCAAATTTTATTTCGTCGGACTGTAAATTGGAATCGACAATAAATAAAGAAATGTTACAATACAAAATGAAAAAAGTAGATGAACTGAAAAAAGAGAACCCAAAAATCGGAGATGTAATTGTTTTTGCTAATAACGGTCGTTATATTTTTAATGCAGTTATTAAAGAGAAATGTGAAGATAAACCTTTTTTGAATGTAATATCAAAGACAATTTTGGCTATTAAAAACGCTATAGAAACTTTGAATGTAAAAAGTATTAAAATTCCTAATTGTGGCAATGATTTGAATGGGACTTCTTAATATCATATTAAGTATCTAAATCTTATACGAGAATTCGAAAAAAATTTTATTGGAAAAATATGAAAATTGATATTCAAAATTTCATCAGACTTTGTAGAAATTGACAAGAAAAGTAATTGGTTAGAATCAAAACAAGAATGCCTATGCAAATCACAGAAACACCGAAAAAACCATTTGATAAAGTTCAAATTGACATAGTTGGACCATTGCCAGGAACAATTAGAGGAAATAGGTTTATATTGACTATTCAGGACAATTTTTCAAAGTTTTCTGACGCTATTCCTATATCTAATGCTGAAGCAGAAACAATAGCAATTGCACTAGCTGAACAATTCATTATGAGACACGGATGTCCAAGAATAATTCAAACTGATCAGGGTAGTAATTTTATGAGCGAAGTAATGAAAAATTGTTGCAAAATTGTTAAAATCGAGAAAATAAAATCAATTGATTATCATCCTCAATCACTGGTTTCTCTAGAGAGAAGTCACCATAGTCTAATTGAATATTTGAAACAATTCGGAACAAAACAAGACTGGGATGAGTAGCTGCGGTATGCCATATTTTCTTACAATTCGTCGGTGCATGAGTCAATAGGGTTTGCTCCCCATACTTTAGTTTATGGAAGGGAATATTGAAATAAAATTTTGAAAAATAAATTAATAATCATTAATAAAAATAAAAAATAAATAAACTATGAAATATTAATCGAACAGATCAATTAAGTTTGAAACACAGGGAGCCTCATTAAAGAACCGGGGACCCTCTATGGATCGTGATCCATGGCTGACACGCTCTACAATTCAAACTAGACAAAGAACTTCAGAGTGTAAAAAATGGTTTGTCTGGAAGTACCGACTACAATGCCTATCTTCCAGATTCATGGAATTTAAAAAAATAACAGACAAAATGAAAGTAAAAAAGAAGTGAAAAAGTGCCAAACAAATTGGAATTCTTGTGCCGGAATATTCAAATAACATTATTGAAATAAGCAGGGACTTCCAAATCGCTATGCACTTGCATCACCACGTTGATGGAATGGTCTATGCAATCCTTTTGGCAATGGCATTGCACGGTATGCCAATTCTTATTGAGGAGTCCCTGGGTGTACCCTATTGAAGTGCATTTAACTGTACCCGCGGGATTGGTAAACATGCGTAAGAGCTAGATAAAAGAAAGAAAACATTTAAAATTTTTTTATTAGGCGAACCGTTTTCCAAGTAACAGCAGCCGTAGACTGCCTGGAGTGCATCGATGCAATACAGTTGCACGGGAGAAGTTTAAATGTGGGGTTCCCACTGAGGCACCTTTATTATGTTATCCCAGCGACCGGACGAGTATTTCGGCTTATGGACCTAATGATGACGCAGGGAGTAAATTTCTCTCCTGCTGTATTCTTAAATGTGGCACTCTCAAGGACACCGGGGGCTGGATATGCTCCATGGTGGGGGACCTCCCTTGCACCCGAGATGCCACCTGTAGTCGACATGTCTGGTGTAATGCCTGTCCCAAACTACGATCCGGAGCAACCCGTGCCTATTATCGGTGCCCATTATGGGATTAATAGAATCGGGGCCTTGTTACATGCGGCCGGGTACTAGGAAGTCGAAAAAAAACAATGTAAAAATGTATATAAATATGTAGATTAGAAAAGAGGGAAGAAAACTAAAAGAAAAAAAGGGAGAACAGAAAATGTAGGTATGCACTGTGTATGAACGGAGTGCCGGAGGATGTAAATGTGTATATTATAAAAGGAAGGCCGGAAGATGCGAATGTGTGTTTGTGTGGGTTGGAATTGAAATAGAGGAAAAAGAAAAAAGATTTTATACTAGGCCTAAAGGAAAAGTATGTATATATGTGTGCATGCATGTGTAAATAATAGGTCAGAAAAAAATTTCAAGGTTAGAATAAATGTAAAAATTAAAATAAATGTAATGTAAAGGTTAACCAACTACATTTTGCAAATGGTCTTCAGAAATGACGTATCATAACATCATGCGTTAAAAACATAGGATTCCCTAGGAGGATTGGACGAAGGTCGCAGAGCTCTACCTGAGAATCAGTTATCTGGGAGCAGAAGTTGATTGGCTTATTATGCCCGTGTACGAGGCACGAAAGTGAATAAATATGAACGATGTTACGTCGTAACACCCTTGTATATATTAAATAATTATTTTTCTTACTCCTGTGAGTGCATTGAATGTGTATCTGTACGTTTATGTGTATAATTCATTTATGTACAAGGGAGTTGGGCCCAAAATCCCTCCATTATGGCAGCAGTTTACAGTGCTGCCGGAAAATCTGGGAGGACGAACGCATCCTCCGGAAAATGAGTCAATAGTAAACGTGAGAAAATCGCGTGCGGAGCTCCCTCGCTTTCCTTCAACCTACCGTGTTGAATCGCATACCTTGCGAAAACCAAAACTAAAACAGCCTTCACTGGCAAAGATTCCAGGTGAATCTACCATTTCAAACCGACCGTATGAGTGTGTGCCTCCACTTTCCTTATGTGACAGGTGTAAAAGTGTGTGGGCCTTAGTGGTCTTTGTTCGCGTACGTGCGGCGTCGTGCGTGTATTGCGTCATTCGAACCTTTCGCTACCATCCTGTAAATTCCTGTATTTCATTTTTTCTTAAATAAAATGTTTTTTTTGGCTTCTCAGGCTTTTTTTCTTCAAATCGGTGTACATTATTTAACCCTAAATTCAAATTTCAGCTCAACTGCCAAGCCACCTAGGGCAAGGCTTGTTTTCACAATCGTTCATCGTACCTCTTGTGAGGTTTGCATCGCGTCACGCAATAAAGAGTGAGGTCACACGCGTGCAAGTGTAAGCGTCCGTGAGTGAAACAAAAACAAGAGTGTGCGACATTCCAGAGTGAATTCGCACGCGCATCAAAAATCAGCAACAGCTCGTTGCATTGCTCCTGCTCTTTGAGCGTGCCATGGCACCCAACCATCCTGAAGGATAATCGCAGCTTCTCATACATCCACGAACATCCATTTTGTTTCACCGCCATCGCTCCCTTCTCAGGACGCCTCGCCACCAGGTCGGCCACCGCATGAAGCAGAACAACGTTGGATGTTACTCAGATAAGTCTCTCTCTCTCATTCATAGTCGCTTTCTATCTTTCCCATTTCTAGCAACATTATATTTTTAATCGGAAATTACATAAATAGTTCGTTATTTGAATCTAAATAATTTTCAAATATATTACTATTATAAATTTGAAACCGTTATTTCTCTGAGTCGCTCAATTCGCCGATTCTTATTACTCAGCGAGCAACCAAGCACATTGTTGCCACGCACTCTCGCAACGGCCACTCCCGCGGCAATCGATCTCATTGGTTTTAGTTCCCTATCGATAGCAACAACGCGTGTTTCATGATACGTCAACCCTCCTTTGTGATATCCAGGAGTTTTAGGTTAGCTTTGTAATCTGAGATTGTCAGGGTTTCACATTTTAATAATTTTTGATATTCTGCGATTACTATTAGGGATAACTTGATTAATTTTTTCATTTAATAACTTGAATTAATTTCATTGAATTAAATTAGTCAAGTTATAGTTTTATGGAACCCAACATGTAACGTACTTGACAATTAACTTCAGCGTTTGAGTCTATTAAATTGAAGATGACTTTTTTGTTTTTTTTTTCTCTTAAGAATTTAAATTCATTCCATTGGATTTAATTAATAAAGTTATATTTTTATTGAATATAATTGGTTGCGTACCTGACAATTAAATTCAATAGTTGAGTTACTAAAAAATTTCAACTGGTGTATTTAGTTCATTCAAACAGTTAACTTTTTTTTATTAGTTACAATTAGTTCCACTTGTGAAAAAGGCAAAGGCTTCTGAGAAACGAATTGAATCTCTCAAGATTTATCTACACGGTGACTCGCCGGACAATCGCAAACTAACTTTATTGCAAGCAGACATTCCCAAACTTGACGTTTTCCCTGACACAGAGTCAAAGTACTATGATATTCTTGCTCGAGTTAAAAAATTGCAAATTACTGAATCACTTATCAGAACTCCTCAACTAAACACTACCAACTTGACGTTTACTGAACAGTACCACCTACCTAAGCTTCCAGAAATACAGATCCCTACTTTCAAGGGTGATCATGAGGAATGGGTCGCTTGGAAACATAGTTACGTAGCTCTTGTTCATGAGCGTCCTAACACGAGTAATTATGTTAAACATGCCCTGTTGACCAAAGCTCTCTCCGGTTTGGCATATGGCATTATCAAACACCTTCCTCCTAGTGACAATAATTATCCTCTCGCTTGGAAGGCACTGTGTGAGGCCTATTATCAGAAGCGCATCATAGTGGCCGAGCATATTGATGCTCTTCTAGCTCTTCCAAGACTTTCTGAAGCAAGGGAAACCGATTTAACAGACTTTATAAAGAAAGCTCGTCAGCATGACAGCATGTTGAAACAAATGGACATCGTTGTCAACGAGGAGATCGTGATTTGAATCATCGAAAGGTGTTTACCTAAAAGCGTAGTTTCTAGGTGGCAAGATCGTTTGGAAGGGAATAAAATTCCAAAGCTTGATGAATTGTTTAGTTTCGTCCAAGACACTATCTTTATACTCCACTAATTAGGCAAACTTCCCTCAAGTAGTCGCCCTTCCAAGAAGGGAACCGGTGATAAAATTGATTCTTCTCTAGGCAAGATATTTAAACCCGATACACGTTAGTTTGTCACTACGGTATCAGATTTCTCTAACTCTTCCATGATGTACCCCAAGTGGAAACGAGGGACATGATTTTTTCAAATGTCCTACTTTTGGTGAAATCAAGGTACAAGAGCGATGGGATTTTGTGAGGAAGGCGAAACTCTGTCGTAATTGTCTTCATGCACATCCCTTCCCTTGTAAAAGTGAGAAACGTTGCAAGACGTGCGCAAAGGCTCGCCATACCTTACTTACTCCATGCCGAAAAGAAGTCCAGCAACAAAACCCTTAAAATTGGAAATCCTCAAAATGTGATAACTTCCCACTCTTAAGGCTGGAAAAATAATCGCTTCTATCTCGGTTCTTCTTCCTCAACTGCAAGTAACTCAGATTTTCTCTCGTATTAATATTTGGTGGCCCTGAAAAGGTCCGGGGGTGATATTTGATACTAAGCTTTCGTCACAAACTTCTTCTCTTTTGCTGCCTGTTCTGGTAGAGGTTCGGCAAAAATATATCCCTGTGTTAGTTTCAACCAGTGATCTAAGTCTTGCATTCCCTTGGGCTGCTTCTGCTGACTGCTGGGCGGTGGGAGGAAAGTCCGCTTTCCTTTGCTCTGAATGAACAACTGGCAAAGGTTGTTCTTCTCCATTCAATTTCTTGTCCAATAGATTCCTTGGCCGAGAAGGAAACCATGGATGTCGAACTTCCTTCTAACGTACCGACGATCGATTGCTGGCAACTCTGTGGGATAGACGACGTCCTTCGGTTGGACGTAGAAGTTAATGTTCGGACACTCGTCCTCCGTCTTAACCACTTCCGTTCCGCAGGCAGCTATCTTCACGAGGTGGCGATAATGATCACGCTGCGGACGGTATTTTTGGTCCCGAACGCTCTCCCTCGCGATCTCCAGGTCCTTGATGCTTTTTCGGGTGGCAGGACTCGTGTCATCCGAGATGGGACCCACGGGCTCATACAAGAGGACACACTTCGGGTCGAGTGTCAATACTAGAGTCCGGTCGTGTGCTGAATTGAAAGGTATCAGTGTCCTTCGGCCGCGTCCATGAATGGCCCTTAGTCTTCGTCGCAGTCCCAATACCTGGGAGATTCTTTCGCCTCCCCGTGGTAAGGGAGCACACCGTCCAGAGGGAGCGGTGCGCCTCGTACTCGACGGACGGCCGGTGGTATCACTTCCTGGTGTTTAGTGGTGATTGAGGTTCCTTCTATCCTTTCCAGGGAGAGCTCCTGCCCTTCACCGTGGTTGGTGCTTACCAACTCCTGTTGGCAAGCAGGATTGAAGACTACCAACTCCTGTTGGTAGTCAGTGCTGGTACTGACTCCTGCTTCTTGGACACAGCGGGGGGACGGACGTCCCCAAAACTTCCGGTTCGCCCTCCTCTTCCAATAATTTCGTCCCATCCAGAAAGAATATCCCGAGGACGACTTGTTGGAGCGCCAAGTAAATTTTCTTTCTGGAGGCACCGAATTATCTCTTGGTGGTTGGGCAACGCTCACGTGAACGGCTTGTTGAGCGACCCGCAGAGCGATGCCAAACCACTGGTGGAGGTAGAGCGAGTCAGAAAAAAATGTCAATGAGGCAAGAGAATTAAAAAATACTGAATTTATTCCAAGTTATCCCCTGGGCTAAGCTCAGAGAGATGAGAGGCGGTAGTGCGCTTCCGAATGAGTCGGAAGGTAGAGTGAGGCACGATGGCCGCAACACGTTATCTTATTGAGAAGACCTTGGGCTCCCCCACTCCGCGGTCGGATGGTTTCTCCCACTCCGCGCGAAGGTCGAGTAGAGGGGAGCCTCGTCATCGAGTCTCCCACTCTTAGATAATGGTCCAGTCAGGGAGCTCCTCGACGGGGATTGGCGCGCCGTCCCCTACAACGCAACTGATTGGTTGGTTGTTAATATTAATTCAATTCTAACTACTAAATATTAAATTCCTGAATATTATGTCGAAGTATAATTATTAATCGTTGACATTAACTTTTATTATAATATCGCAAATATACATATATTATATATATAGTTTATATGGAGCCTAATACATATAATCTATACATTATATATAATACAATTCAATAATATTATAATGTAATCAATATTATTAACATTAATTTGTTTATTAATGTTAATTCAATCTCTAAATACTAAATTTAAAATTTAACATTGCCTCTCGTTATTGTGGCGCCCAATTCAATATAAGAATTCCTGGCTCTTGATTGGTGCGCCGTACCCGTGTCGCGGGGCGCGCGAGCCAATCAGGACTCTGTGGTTTACATGGTTCTAAAATCAATTTGTATTACTAGTGTTAATTAATATAATCTCGATATTCCATAAATATAATTATTTAACATTTACATTAATTCACAATATCGTAGTTGTACACACACACACACACACACACACACACACACGCACATATATATACATATATATAGGTTATATGTAGCCTAAGACATATAACCTATATATTATGTATAATACAAGTCATTAATAATATTATAATATAATCAATATTGTTAACAATGATATGGTTTATCAAGGTTGATTCAATTCCAATTACCCAATATTAAATTCATTAATATTGGTATCATTATTTAATTATTAACTTTAATATAATACCGAAGTTATACATATATTGTATATATAGTTGATATGTAACTATAACACATATGATCTATATATTATATATATAATACCGGCTTACAATATTATAATATCGTCAATATTATTAACATTAATATTGCTTATTATTGTCAATTTAAATAAAATACCAAATAATAAATTTGAATTCGTTATTTGTGACGTGCGACCCAATGGAAAAATTCCTGGCTCGTGATTGGTGCACAGTACCCGCGTCGCGGGGCGTGCGAACCAATCAGAGAAATGGCTTTGGTCGGTATTGGTGCGCTGTACCCGTGGCACGGGGCGCGCGAGCTAATTGGAAAATTAATACGTTCATGACTTCAATAAGATTCTTAGCCCAATAAATGATATTCACAAAACGTGATTAACAATTCGTAAACTTCAATTATGTAATATATATAAAATATTCATTAAGAAAAACTAAGTGCTTTAAACCTGAATTTTTTTTGGTATTTGGGGCGAGCGGCCCAATCGGAAAATTCCATGTTTGTGATTGGTGTGCCATACCTGTTGCGCAGGACGCACGAACCAATCGTAAAATCACAATTCTATGCATATAGAATTTTGGTTTTTTAATAATTCTAGAAGTTCAAAAGTTCTATCCAAACTTGCCATATCCAGACCTGCCTTATTTAATTCAATTATAAAACTTTTTCTCTAAGATACTGATAAGTGATCAGTTTATGAGAATCCTACGAGACAATTCTAAATGTTGGAATTTGGTGCTGAAAGGCAAGTCTGGGGCGGAAATTTAGATTTTGGCCCTAAAATAAGTGTGACTGGGACAAAGCGAGGCTCGTCGAGGTGAGAGTTGGGAATCCAGATCAGCGAACTAATACTTGTGAGAATCACAAGTAATAGTTTTCATGATGCGGAATTCACAGCTCTCCCTTTTTATATATTGAAGATGTATATCAAAATTCGTTAAATTGCATGCACATAAATTGTTGAACTACAATCTGGATATTACAATTACCATCAGTCGCTTATTGTAACATTATTAATTGTGAAAATGCGATCAAGTAGAAAGAAAGTCTTCCTCCGTAAAATTAATTAAAATAAATAAGGTCAATTGCACGCGCATAAATTCTTGAACTTCATTATGTATATTACAATCACCATCACAGTCGCTTATTGTAATATTATTAGTTGTTTAAATTCGATCAGATACAAAAAAAGTCTTACCACGTAAAGTTAATTAATTATAATAAATACGTTGAATTGCACACACATAAATTCTTGAAATTCAATCTGGATATTACAATTACCATCACAGTATTCTTATAGCTAATTAAAAATCCTAATGACCATTATGGTGCTGGCACGACAAACTGGAGAAACTTTGTTTCTGTTGGAGTTGCCACATGTTCCCGAACACCCAACATAAATGGATTGATGGCTGCATGGAACCAAGGCATGTGTCGATTCATTTGATCGATAAATGCAACATTTCTTTTGAACTATGAAGGGAAAAGAGAAAAAAATTATGATTTGATGTGTCTGAATTGAGCCTCTCAATGATTTTGAAGAATTTAAAATATTTGTGGATATTTTAAAAAATCCCAAACAATACATTTAAAGCATTTAAAGTGATCTGAGGGCCTTTAAAGGCTTTAGGGTATTTTAAAACATTCCAAGGGATTTTGAATAGATTTAAAAATTTATGTATACATAATATTCATTAAATAAACGTGGAACTTATATATTTTATATCTTGTAATTTCTTCAGGGTCTAAAGTATTGCATTGCAGTAGGGTCGTGGAAAAAATGCATTGAAATATTTTTTTGAGTTTTCATGCATGAATTAATTATTAACTCACTTCAAGTGAAAAGTGAACAAAAAGTGAAAATTTTCAAAAAAAGTCAAAACCTTCTAGGATTATTTGAAGAGAATATTAAGAATAATAATAAATAGTTTAAAGAATTATGTTTTTCAAATTAAATTAATTATTACCTCACTATAAGTGAAAAGTGGACAAAAAGTTGAAAATTTGATAGGTATAAATATAAATACTCACAAATAGTTTAAACAACTACTTCTTTGAAATTTTATCGTTTATGGCCTTGTTCTAACTGAAAACTTGAAGCTAAGTTGAAAAATCCAGAAAAAACTGCGACTTTCCTACTCTCTTCTAAGAGAAAATTGCTCAAAACAATAATAAATTGTTTAAAAAATTCATATAAGCATTTAATTATCAGTAGAAAGTAGAATTTTATGTATTAGAAACAATTTGTATTAAGTAAAACCGCAAAAAACTTATAATTAGCGCCAAAAACTCGCAAAACCCAATTTTTCACATGGGGATTGTTTGGGACCCTATAAAACAGACTTATGGGTGTGATATTTAAAAATTATTTTTTATTCGTATTCTATGACTAATTGTGAAGAGTAATGTAGAGTTTCAACTCGATTTACCTCACATTGACGTCTCTGGATAAAATTTACAAAATGGTATTTTTTTCTTATGGGAAATGCGTGTTAAACTTCATGGGGTTTGCGTCGCGTCTAATATCTTTTTATGTTGAAAAAAATTATTATTATTATTATTATTCATTTATTATGAATTTGTTTTTGTGAATTTCTCCTTTTCCACTTGAATGTGAATTGAATTAATAGAATGCAATAAGAAGATCCAACTATTTTTGGTTGAAAGTTCATTCTTTTCGGTTGAGAAGTCTAGTATTAAATTGTTGGTTAAGAATTAACCTTTTCTGGTTACAGTTTTAAATATTTTGTTGAAAATTCAACTTTTTTGTTGAAAATTCAACTATTTTGTTGATATTCTGTTTTTTGGCTAGAAAATTTAACATTTCGATTTCAAATATTTTTCTTTCTTAACTAACAACTTTTTTTTGGTTATGGATTTAACTATTTAGTAAAAAATTCAACATTTTGGTTGAAAATTTATGTATTTTGTTGAGACTTCATATTTTTTGGTATAAAGTGAATCTTCTTGGTTGAAAAATCATCTTTTTAATGGAAAATTTAAGTATTTTATATAAAATTCAATTTTTTTTTGAGAAAATTGTGCTTTTTTTTTTGTTCGAAAAATTTATTTTGGTAAATAAAAAGTTAACTATTCCACTTTTGATAAAAAATTTGTGTTTTGTTGAAGATTCGTCTTTTTTGCTAGAAAATTTATCTTCTTGGTTACAAATTCAACTATTTGGTTCCAAATTTATGAATTTTCTTGAGAATTTATCTTTTTCTGTAGAAAACACAGGTCCACAAAAAAATAAAAGTGGTCTGAACTTTACATGCGACAAGGCCCCCCTTACGGATTTTGAGCTGCTGAATCCGAATCCGCGCTTAGAATTTTCCCTAGACCCTACAATTTTCCCCTGGCCTAGGGTAAATGAGTAAAATTTTGGAAGTTTTAAGCTCCGTTGAAGTTATATTTGTCCACGAAAAGGTTAATGGAACAACGTCGTTTGTACGTATTTTGGGTCGCTCAGTTCAAGTCTGACTTTAGAATTTTTGTAAAGTATCTTTGAATATCCCTAGCCTAGGGGAAAAAGTGCATTAATGAGCAAAACTTGAGGCTTAACGGAGCTTTTGTTTGTGAACGAAAAAGCTGAGGTATTTCCCTATTTTTAAGTGCTGATTTCATATCTGACGGAAGAAGTTTTCTGCAGTACCTCGGATTTTCCCTAGCCAAGGGAATTTTTTATATTAGATTTTCCGATGTTTCCTTGTTCTTTTATCATCAATCGTCCTTCGAAGTGGATTCCTTTTGCGACTTTTTCTTGTACTTGCAACATATCTTTTTAACCTCCAGCAAAAATCTGCCATCATTTGTTCATCCCATCGTCCTTGATAATAATGCCGCTTCATTTTGGTTCATATCATCTTACATGCGGCAAGTCATATCTGCGGCGTGTCGCATCTGCGGCATGTCACATCTACGGCACGTCACTTTAGGGCATGTCACATCTGCAGCATGTCTTATCTGCGACATGTCACAACTGCGGCGAAATTGTGGCATGTCTCCCCAGGGGCATCTCGCCCAATACAATTTTCTAAGTAGTTCTCAAGATGGCGAAACTACGACATGTCTCCCAGTGGCATCTCTCTCCTCCAGAAAAATGGTTTAAGTCCAAATAAAAATGGCAAAACTGCGGCAAGTCTCCCAGCAGCATCTCTCGTCCAAGAAAATTTTCAAACTAGTTGTAAATTTGGTCATTTTCGAAACTACTTATAATATTTTCTTGGACGAGAGATGCCACTGGGAGACTTGCCGCAGTTTCGCCATTTTGAGAACTACTTAGAAAATTTTATAGATGCCGCTAGGGTGACTTGCCACAATTTCGCCATCTTTAAAACTACTTAAGAAATTTTTCTTAAGCGAAAGATGCCACTGGGAAACTTGCCGTGCGTGAGAGAAGCCGCTAGGTACAGATGCCGCAGATGAGACATGCCGCAGTTGTGACATGACGCAGATGAGACGTGCCACAGGTGTGACATGCCGCAGATGTGACATATCCCAGATGTGGCATGCTGCAGATGCGGCATGTCGCAGGTGTGACTTGCCGCAAAGAGACTTGCCGCGTGTGAGATGATATGGACCAAGATTTTCAGGTACCTTGATGCCGAAGTTGTTATCTTAGCTACTGAAAATACGCAAATATATCTTTTTACCTCGCGAAAACGGAACCTCTGTGGAAACTCTAGTTTTTCTCGGGTTTTCACTTTTTTCCCTAGGCTAGGGAAAATCTGAGGTACTGAAGAAAACTTCTTCTGTCAGATATAAAATCAGCAGTTAAAAATACGGAAAGACATCAGCTTTTCCGTTCACAAACAAAAGCTCCGTTAAGCCTCAAGTTTTGCTCATTAATGTATTTTTTCCCCTAAGCTAGGGATATTCAAACATACTTTACAAAAATTCTAAAGTCAGACTTGAACTGTGCGACCCGAACTACGTACAAACGACGTTGTTGCATTAACTTTTTCATGGACAAATATAACTTTAACGGAGCCTAAAACTTCCAAAATTTCACACATTTACACTAGGCTAGGGGAAAATTGTAGGGTCTAGGGAAAATTCTAAGGCCGAATTCGGATTCAGCGGCTCAAAATCCATAAAGGTGGCCTTGTCACATGTAAAGTTCAGACCACATTTATCTTTTTGTAGCCTGTGATTTGATCTATTACCTTGGATTAATGCAGTTTTTATAAAATATTGAAAACCTTAGTACAAAATACACGCATTTTGATCCATATATTTTGAAGGTTACAGTACTTTTTAAAGTGCAAGTTTAATGGGATAGAATTTTTTTGTGAACCAACGGTCATTTTTATAAGAAAATATATGCACGATGTATTTAATAAGAATTAAGAAAAGCAATACAAATTTTAAAATTATAAAAATTTTCCTTTTCATTAAATTTATTCTTTTTTCTTTTTGTTAACTGCTTCCAGTACTTCAATAACCTCTTCAATTGAACGATATTATGCTTTTTAAAGATTTTTTGGACTAATTCTACCCCTGAAATATACTTTTCCGTAATGTTTACTGTGATTGAAAACTCGATCGAACATGTGACCGGTAATTTGTCAAAACCATATGTATATATTTTTGTGCAATCTTTGCGAAATCTTCAAAAACTTTATGAAATCATTTTAGTTTAAGTTAAACCTGCCGGTTGAACGACACTAAAACGGCACTCCCCAGTGCCAGTTAGAAATTCATAATAGAAATTCATAATCTACGGGCTTCGACAATTTCAGATATCTAACTTTTTTTTGAGAAGTTTAAAATTGGAGTGAATATAATGTATCTCGTAAATGGAATGAGATACGCCAAAACAGACAACATTTTCGAATTCAACTCCAGAATAGTATATTTGTATATAATTTATAATTATAAGATATATATATAATGAGAAAATTCATAAATAAAAAAAGTGTGAATAATTTGAAGAAAATTGTAAAAAGGGATTCGGTTGGTGGCGGCCAATTACTGTAAATCACTCTGCCCGCCCGGTACGTGACGAATACAATAGGACCATTATATGACCGTCGCATCACTCTGAGTGCCGTTTGGGTGCCGAAATCAGCACCAAAAGGCACGCAAATGGCCAGTGCCATTTCATCTGGACTCAATTCACTTCTTCAAATTAAAATTTTAAATTAAACCGCCACTTTCGCTACTCTACTATTACGCCGCTACCGTAAGTGGCAACTTCATGAAACAATCGGAAGCTTCAATAAGGGAACTTCCCCCACCATGAGAGCCCCCGGACCTGTGTATACGACCGTGTACGTCCTTAATTTTGTGGTATTAAATATTATAGTTATCTATAAATGCGTGCCTTTTGATGTTATTAGCTTTAAATGAATGTTATACTTACAATATTAGATTGTTAGTGTCCACAATAATAAATAATGTTCCCTGGGACTTTGGGAAATTTTGAAGATCATGAAAACGAACATGAATATCTTATTTCTGGTTGAAATAATTACAAGTTAATTTATGTTTCATCCGCTTCATAATTTTTTTAAATTATTTAAACCAGAAGTAGGCTATTCATTCCTATTTCCACGTTTATCATCATTTTCCAAAATTTCAACAAAAAAGTATTTATTATTGTGAACACAAACATGCTAATATCGCAAGTATCACATCCTTCAGTTCGTGAAAAATTATTATTTACGTACTTGTTCATACAATAATGAATACATTTATTAAAAATTACTTACTCTTTATTTAAATATTTAAATATAAATATTATTTATATAACCTCTAAACATAATAAATGTGCCTACGCAACATACCCGCACTGGTACGCACCACCTGCGAGGCATGGACCTCGCACGACGTGCGACACACGTGTCCCGCATATGAGGACGCAGCTGCGTCATCCCCTGCGCGCACGCCGTGCGAAAACCCCCGCACGCGGTGCGACTCACGTGCGTCGCACAGTGCGCGCATTTTGCTGTTTGAGAGCCTTTTCCAGGAATCGTTGCTGCTATAGCTCGAACCCCATTTTCAGAATTTTCTTTAGCTTCCAGTTGAAGTCGATGAAAGATATTCATGATAATGATCTAGATGGCTTAGTTTTGTGGCTGTTATTTTGATAAACAGTATGAACACTATTTGATGGTCCAGAAGATGTCGATAAATTACACAGGACCACAAAATCTGAATCCCTGCAACACGAACCAGACTAGGTGGGTCCCATCAGGTCAGGATCAAGGTCAGTTTAAGGTCAAACGTACAAAATTTATCGCTAACGAATTAAGTCAGTGTAGCTGTAAGTTTTCGGGGTCGCTTAATTCAAATCCGTTGCCCTTTTGGTTTGACCTTGAATTGACCTTGACCCTGACCTGATGAGATCAAACAGACAATAGATTTGAATTCAGCGACCCCGAAAACCTATAGGTACACTGACTTAATTGGTTAGCGATGGATTTTGTAAGTTTGACCTTGAACTGACCTTGACCCTGACCTGATGGGACCAAGCGGACAACGGAATCGAATTCAGCGACCCCGAAAACCTACAGGTACCCTGACTTCTTTTGTTAGCGATGAATTTTGTAGGTTTGATCTTGAATTGACCTTGACCCTGACCTGATGAGACCAAACGGACAACGGGTTAGAATTAAGTGACTCCGAAAACCTGTAGGTACCCTGCCATATTTGGTTAGCTATTACTTTTGTAGGTTTGACCTTCGATTGACCTTGACCCTGACCTGGTGGGAACAAACAGACAACGGATTTGAATTCAGCGACCCCGGAAACCTGTTGAGTTCCAGGAGCAAAACTTTCTTGGTGCTAAAGAGTTGAGAAAAAAGCATTATCAGGGTCCTGATTATTTTAACATTCTTTAACAATTCCGTAGCCATCCGAATGGTGACCCCTCTGGAAATTTATTATTTGTGAACCGCAATCAGGAACTATGAAAAAATGATTCCTTATAGTTTTTTGCAACTTTGTAGTACTAGATTTTATTAAGCCTTTTTGAAACTTTTTGTTGTTGCAATATTTGTTTTCTCTTCTATGATTGCTTTTGTGAATATTTTATTGGATGGATCATTGGTTTGTCCTTTATCATCCAAGATAACTCTATCGAGATATTCTTTATCATCTACAAATAAAGTCATTTAAGTGGTTAACTGTCTGGATGAACTATAAGTGTGCAATATTAATAAGTTCAGGACTCAAAAAAAGTTTCAGAAGGTTTTTCGCGGGGAGCCTTTCGTGGATTAATTAAATAGAACGCATACATATTTTAGGAATGACTGGTATATTAATATCATAGTTCTAGATGTTCACCTCTACAACACGACAAAAAATTTTATTTAGATTTCCTACTTTTTTGGTAATTTTATCTAAATTTGTAAAATGATTTCGTTAAGCGTAGAGAATTTATCGAGAATCTTATAAAATTGTTACGCTCGATGTAGAACTTTTACAGCCCAGTGTACACCAAATTTGACGAAGTCTTTACGACATCGTTACGAGATCTTTACGACAACTTTACGACATCCTATGTCCATGTCGTTAAGGTGTCTTTACGACATGGACACAGGATGTCGTGAAGTTGTCGTAAAGATGTCATAATGATGTCGTAAATACGACGTCCAATATGTCTTTGCGAAATCCTAAAGACGTCGTACGTTCTCACGATGTTTTTACGATATCGTAGAGATATCCTGAGTAAATAACACTAACATTGTGCCCGCTGGGAGGTTATTTGTAAATTTAACTCTTGCAATGTAGTAAATAAAATTAACCACATCAAAAGAGATATATTTAACAAATCTTGTGAAAAGCCAAACATAACCTGTAATAATTCTACATTGAGCGTGACGACGCTACAAAATCCTTAGTAAATTCACTATGCTGCACGATGTAACTTTAAAAATTTAGATAAAATTACAGAAAAAGTAGGAAATATACATAAAATTTTTGTTACGATGAATGTGTAATTATTTCTTGCTTAAACTCTGAATTAGATATTCCACCTAGTTTTTCCTTTATATCGGATATTTCAACAAATATATACATATCTTAATCACAAGACGAGAGAGAATATAAAATATATAAATACTTACCACTGATTGTGAGTATTTTAGCTTGTGCCCAGGAAAAAAGAAAGAATTGATACGGATTGAGGCGAACTAACATTTTTGTAATGCACGTGAATCCCGTTTTCTGATTCGTTCAAACGCATTCAGACGCACTTAGATGAATTGAGACAGCGCGATTTGAATTCACGTGAATTCATATGAATGCGTGGTCAAGGTCAATTAGAAAAAAATTAATAAAAAGTGCATGTGTCGAGACTTGAAACAGCGATCCCTCGTGTATCAGTCCAGAGTACCCGCCACTGAGTTACGAGACAATTTAATAAACATTTACAATAAATTCTACATGCCGGGCACGTTGGCTTTCCTGTCACGGATTCAATTGTATAATTCAACACTTGCTGAAATTCGCCGTGACGCACAGTGGGCTGGATTACATAAAAAATCGGCAAAACCCCAAAAATGAACTTTCAAAATTACAATTCTTATGTATTACATTTCATACAATAGGTATTTCTACACTCTATTCCAGAAGGACCGGCTTCTAGCCTTCAAACTGTGCAACTGACGACAGTCGAAATATAACTTTTTTCGAGTGAGGTGCGCAACGATTTCGTGCATCGAAATATTCGACTCGCGCGAAGTCAACTATTTTCTAT